>CM062824.1:3963130-4029820 GCA_031772345.1 Himalopsyche anomala | reverse complement strand
ACTTTTTCTTTTAGAGGGGTAGCACTAGGATAACACAGAAAAAAAAGTTATCTAGTCATTTTTCCTATGCCTTTTTTAAAGAACCGAATGGGTTAGAAGAAGTGTCTGTCCGTGGTGCAGCGGTCAACGTCTTTACCTTCTATGATAAATCTCACAGACTTGAGTCCCAGTAAGAACATTTTCAACCAAGAACAAGAATCATTTTTTTCTGTTTGAAAACATCGGTTTTTGTAATATCAACAATTCCCTTCAACCCTTCCAATTCTTAAATAATGAGACGCAGCGAGAGCGATAAATTAACCACTAGTCCTGTCCTGGGCCTATCTTTATATCCCTACTCTCTTCGAAAATGGATGATTGAGCGGCTGAGTAACGAATAGCTATTGTAGAAATAGCTTCCGTTGAGATACCTTCATTAGGAATATATATGCTATACATTAGAAGCGAATGTAAATTTAAAATAAGGAAGAATAAGCAAATGATTTTACATCAATTTTTAATCTTATCATTTGTTTGTTCTTCTCACGAAAAAATGTTGCTAATTTTTAGTTTTTTTAAACTGGTTTTCGTTTAAGTAAGTTGATAACTACATCGGTGTTGTAACCGTTATTAACTGCAATTTTCCCAAATTTGCCCCTTCCTAATTGATACAAGTCGTTAGTTAATCATTTCTTAACGTAAATGTCATTTGTATTATCATTATTGTTTGTTGGTTTTTCTTTTATCCCCTCTTTGCTTTCCGTTTTATTTTATTTTTATTTTTAAAGTATATCTGAATAGGAAAATTAAAATCATTCGTACTTAAACAAGCATTTGTGTAAGTAAGATCGTCTGAGGATGCCTCTGAAAGAGGCGAAACACGTGTCACAGTTTGTAGAACAATACGTGAAATAATCTAAGTTATTTTATATTAAAATTAGCTTCTACAAAGTTTCCTAACGTACAAATTTGATCAATTGAAAAATCAATTTATAAAAATGTCCTACCGAATTTGAGTCCTTTAAAACCCGCAACCAAAATGGACGACGTTTGAATACCCGGCAAAATTAGTTTGTCACTATAAAAATATAGAATTTGGGAAAAAGTTGTCATTTTTATAATGAAAAATGAACACTTGACAAATTAATACCAGGACAAAAATGAAAAATTTTCGGTTTGAAATTGACCGGGTCAATAAATATTACTAGTTACTGACACCAGCATTACCACAACTGGTATAGGAACGAATGTATTAAATGATATTGACTCTGATTATGACTGTTAAAACAGATGTATAATATATGCTTTAATCATGTAAAAGCTCACCTCATTTAACTTTCTTCGACTCATCACGGGAACTTTTCAAAGCCATTCTGTAATGAGAAGCTTTCAACGGGCGCTTTTGAAAAGTTAAACGAAAGCAACACGAACGAAGAAAAGATAATTTAAGTTCTACGCTTAACACTTGATATCTTTCATAGGTCGTCATAATAAAGATATTAAGTCTGTTTTATTTAAGCATCCAAATAGTTTTAAATCAATGTAAATCTTTTTATCAGAATCAAAAACAAGGAATAGATGGATCGTAATCCATTTTAAAACTTGAATTAATAGAAATATAATCTACTTCATAAAATCTATGATAATGAGCGATGTCTAAAACTCCTACATAATAGTACAAACCTACATTCAATTTAAAAACCACCCTCTTTCTAATGTTTTTGTACAATTTTTAAATTGTTGTACGTAAAGAAATCACACTGAGGTTTCGTAACCATTGCCATAGGTGAACTACCAATACGTTAACAATGATATCGGTTTATTTTAAATCTATTCTCAGTGTTAAATTTTCAGGGAAAAATTTCCCAAATTTTAATTGTGTTTATAATTGACATCATTTGCAACTTATATTTATTGATGATTTTTTAATTGTATGTTATAGGTGTTAAGCATTTTAATTTTGTGTAATTATAATGTTATTTGTAAATCCTTTTAATTGTTAGTAATTGCTTACACCTTGTTGTTTCAATTTAACTTATATAAATAGCACTGTTTAATTTATTTTCCTTATCAGTTGTGATAATGCTCGTGAGGAGCGAAACCGGTTCTGATCTAATAAATTTTTATTGGAAAAAGTACTAAAAATCTTTTATTATTTTTATTGTAATGCCATTCCACCAAGTATTGACAGTGAACACCTTAAAAGTGAGTTGGTATATTGTTATAATATTAGTTTATTAAGTAAGTACGTACCTATAATCAACTAAACATAGGTTCTTGTAAGGGCATGTTGCCAACACAACTATCCATCAAATTTGACAGACATTACTGAATAGTATTTAATTTAAGTTTCTTACTCAATTACAGCACAATAATTTAATTTACAAATGAAAAAAAGTCACCGAATCCGAAGCATATCACAAATTCAGCAAAGTTCGCCTTATGTTGGGATGCCATACGCATAGACCCGTAAAATAAAATAAATACAAAGGTGAGACTTGGTACATTCTTAGGGCTGTGGAGTCATTACCAGCCAGCACAGGTACACAGGTAGAGATCTTCACCTTCCCTTCACTCTTCAAGCCCCAAAAGAATCTCTTCCCAGTTGTGCTTAGCACATATATATATTCTATCGGTTTTTATATGTACCAGAGATGCGTAACTTAAATAAATCAATTTATTGTGTTGATGCACACAATATAAATTTGGAAAATTTAGAGAAAGTTTTTAGCAACGGAAGTCTGTCTGTATTCCAGTGTTTTCATTGTGTGTGTTACTATTTAATTTAATTATTGAGTTTGCCAACTTAATTAATCAATGAATTTTAATTTAAACGATTCTGTTATCGAATACTTTGCTTTAATAAGGAAATACAATTTAAATTTAAACATTTTCGATTTTCTCGACGCTAGCTTCGTGTAGGTAAGATAATTTGTGATGGTTTGTGTTTTAAAGTGTATTAAAAAAGACTGATGTGAAAAGGCTTTTAAGCAGCGGTGGGCTGCCAATGCGTTAACAAGGGGCTCGCTTAATATCAAAGTAATTTATCAGTCATGTGCAATACTTTTAAGTAAGCAAACGATTGTTACTTAATACACTTAAAATATGCAACAATATGCAGTTTACCATAAACTAATCAATGTAAATGGCTAATGAAGCTGTCGTAGATAGTGTATGTTAGAAATTGCAGTTAAATACTAATTTGATCTGAGAATATTGTTTTCTATTAATTTAACAAGGGGCTCTCCGGCCATGGTAAAATCTAACAAAGGGCTCGCGCGAGCCCCTTTGAGCCCCCTCCAGCCCACCCCTGCTTTCAAGAATGAACCCTATAAGTAAATCTATTTTATAAACATAATACATATATGGCTAATTCTTGAACAGGCATTTTACATAAACTTTAAAATAAAAACCATCACCACATTACTTTACCTTATCCTATATTTATTTTAGATATCTAATTGGGCCCTCTGAAGGTGAAGTGAGCCAACTAGTAAAATGGTAAAACATTTTTCTTGGAATTTTAATTTTAAGTACAATCACGACTTTATTTGGTGTTTCGGTGGATTTCATACTTTTACTTTAGTAATGTGAATTAACTGAGGAAACTTCACTTTTACAATACTTTAAAATGTGTAACCTACAACGCATTGAACTTTTTTATTTTATAAAATACCACTTGCCTCACTTCACCTCTCATGAACTCAATTAAAATGATAATTTGGTTATTCCACTGATTGCGATACTAGTACTGACATATGTTTCGTCTTTTTAATAAGTATCTTCAGACTAACTCTCTCCTATGGTTTATATTTAATTAATAAAATATATTATAAAAAGCGATAGTCATTAAAATATATGTCATTACAAAAAATCGCCAGTTATAATTATCAAACAAAGTTATGACAACTTTAATACGGGTTACCGATTAAGAAAAATATTTATATAATTTTTATGTAATTTTCTGTTATCGTTTGATTTGAAATAGTTTACCACTCCTTTTAAAAAAATAAGGGGTCGCTTCCATTTAATGGGTAGAAAAATAAGTCAAGTTTTTTATAACGGGATGGGATGGGCGAGATTTGGTGTTTGATTTGGTTTTAACACAATACGAATGAATACAATCCTAGATTTGCCTTTGGCGATTTATCTATTCATTGTTGACTGGGAAATTTTGATACTCAGGTGCCTTAGTATCAATACTATAAATGATACCCACAGCACAAGTAGATGGGCAGATAAAGTATGCTTTATTGATTTCAAATAATCACGTATGAGTTATAGTAATATTTAAAACACTGCAATGAAACATCTCAACTCATTTTTTTTTTTAAATCATCACGTTTTATTAACTTGATATATTAATATTAATCTATAATATAATATATATTTGTTCTGCCAATTTACAAAGTAAGTTGGCAACCTTATGTAAGCTGTGTTCGTTTGAGTCATATTATTTTAAATCAGTATAATGAATTCATTTAATTAATCAAAAAGACGTAATGCAAATAATATGAAAATTACCTTTACAATATTTCATCAGACGAAAGTTAGTTTGTTTTACTCGTTTGATTTTAGTGAATATTTTTTTATCCTTTACTTAAAGATATGAAAATATCATTACGAATTAAGAATTAATATTAATTAGTATTGATTAAGCGAAACTTATCTGTGTAAATCAAAACATTCGATCGCATTAAAGCAAATAATAGACCGCGTAAAACTTAAAAGTCAATCGAGTGAAATTGTATATTATATTAAATATGATACAAAGTGTTTAAATATGATATAAAGTTTAAAAAAATAGATTATCCTGTTTCTTAGGATGAACACTTCATCACAATTTAAAAATCAATTCGTTATTTAATTATTCATCGATATATTGGAAAGATGGACTATAATCTTGCATAAAGTTTGATAAAATATCAATGACCTATTGAATCAAAAAAAAATAGTGAATTGAAAACGTAAATAATTATATATCACCATTTTATACACTTTAGTATGTATATATAAAAAAAATGTTTACTTACCGCTTTCATAAATAATTACTGACAATTTACTAAATCATTAACAGACTGCTGTTGGATTAGTAAATTTCCGAATCAATTTAAGTCAACATATCGAAACATGCTTAGTTGAATCTAAAAAGGATCTTTAGCTTTCGTATTATACGATACATAAAATATTATATTAATGTTTCATAATTTCCACAAATTCAATTAAAATTAATTACATTAAACCTAAGTAATATTTTTGTTTACTCTCTTCATTTCAAAAAATTAATTCTTCAATGAAAAAATGTGTTTTTACGTACTTCAAGTAATTCGAGGCGTAATAAGGATAAATATTTAAGTATAATTATTTTTACTGCCAAGTGTTATGTTGAAAAAAAGTATTAAATTTTATTTAACGAACATTAAATAATGTACTCACATATATATTGAGGAAAAATACTATGACCTTAAAATTTGAAAGCGAAAAATATTTTACAAGCTCAGTACAAAACCTAAATAATTATATTAAGTTAGAGTGTACCAATACGAAAATGATATCATAACGAACAATACGTCACAATTAGGGCATCCAATAACCGTCCAAAGAAAATACCGGTTCTCGGTTTTTTTCAAATAAATAAACGGGATAACTGGTTTAAACCGGAATTGTAGTACCACACAAACCAATATTTTAAAAACATATATGAGGCATTTTGATAAGATAAATATTAACTAATAAGGTGCGGTGCATAAAAGAGTAAAATTATTTATTTCATTTGTTCAACCAACTCCGCTCCTAATGTAAAGCATATGAAGTGTATCTAAACAAAAGTTTTTTTTTGAGAACTGCTTGTTACTCAGTTACTTAACCTCCCTATTTTAAATGAAAGAAGGAATATAAAATTAGGGACAGGAAAGAACTAATAGTTAACAAATCGGTTTCTCTGAGCCTCGTTATTTTAAGGTTGAAATGGATGGATGGAATATTTAAGTAACAAGTTGACGTCATTGACCACTGTTTCACGGAAACGACATATAAATAATTGTATACATCAGTGGGCAACAAATACGTTAACAAGGGGCTCGCTTAATCTCAAAGCAATTGTCGGTGTTCTGAAAAAGGAATATTTTTTTATCACTCATATGCATTACTTAAATAAGCAATTGATTGTTACTTAAATTGTTGTTAATACACTTATAATATGTAACAATATACAATTTACAATCAATTAATCAATTTAAATATTTAAAATTGTTCTACTGCGTAAATTGAAGCTGTCGTAGATAATATATAAATTAGAAATTGCAGTTATATACTAATTTGATCTGAGAATATTGTTTTCTCTTAAATTAACAATGGGCTTACGGGCCCTCAGAAAAAAATAACAAGGGACTCGCGCGAGCCACTCCGAGTCCTCTCCAGCCCACCCCTGGTTTTATAAAAATCCATTGGTTTTATAAAAGCGAAAAGATGTTTTCAATAACTCTCCGTTAACCGTGCAAAATAAACCGGTTTTCGGTTTTCCTTAAAACAGGCAATAAACCGGTTAACCGGTTTCGGTTTAAACCGGGTTGGATGCCCTGGTCACAATGTATTTAAAATGCTTTAAACAAAAAAATATATTATTTCAAGTGGACGTTTTTTGTGTATAGCAATGTTATTGCGAATTGTATTGTCATCTAAAAATACGCATACGAATAAAAACAGGTCTCGCATAAGGATAAAATGGGTCCGAGGGATGCATCTATACTTAGACGTAGGTGGAGATATACACCTGCATTGCATTCCTTCGCACATAGGTGCATACTATACTGCCTTTTTGGCTGGCCGATGCTAAATTATTTGAGTTTTTAAATACCTGGATAGTCGAGTATTTTTGGTACTAGGACCTGAGTTCTTCATACTGTTACTATTTTATTATTATTATTATTTGAGCCCGTAGGAGTATAATGTGATGATGCCTATATCTGTTACAGACTTTGTTTGGTTTATCCATAAATAAAACATAAACGGAAAGTCACAAAAAATATCCTCGCTTAAATACCTGGTAAGCTAAGTGCACTATAACAACTAGAAATGAATATGCATAATCAAACCAATGACATCTTTAATTTTCAAAAAAATATCAATCTATCACCGTTACAAGATGTTAATCAATAATAAATACATAATCACATATATTTACTATCGTTCCGGAAAACACTAGAGTCAATTTATCAATGTAGTTTAAGATTTTTTGAATACGTAAGAATATCAGTGGTGTTGTGGTGGAAGATGAGTGGGGTCGGCGCTCCCACACCTTTACTAGACGATTTGAAAATTTTATGATATTTTTTTATTTTTGCGTCAATATAATAAAATGATTTTTGGAAGAATTTTTGACAACGTGTGCATACAAATATATATTTTTATAAGGCACATTCAATTGCACATTTTTTGAAATCATATAATAATGTAATCAAATACTCAAACATATAAATAGATATTTAGGTTAACCGGGTATTCGCTATTGGACTTGACATTCCAACACTGGACTGCATAGTATTATAAATTAGAAGAGGATGTGCCATGGCTTACTTGAGTGTCGTCATAAAATATTCATTATTAATAATACTATTTAATAATATTAGATATTCGTGTATCTGATATTACAAATAAATTAATGAAAAAAAAATGTATTTTTGAATGTCTTTTTCCTGTTTTCATTCAGTATTCTAATTACTTTCGCGGTTATAAACATACTTGTATCAGCTGTTATATGCTTATTTTTTTGCGTGTAAATTTAAGGAAGTGTTAAATCAAATATTACTAACCCTCCAAGGACTAGTGTGACCATATGGTCACAGTAATCACCGTTGTCTATTGATCCCATTATTCATCTTTTTTCTACCTGAATATCGTTGCTTTTACTCATATTTGGTTAAGAAGGGTACAGACTTCAGTTAGTCATCAGCCTCGGGGACAAAAACGGCCACCAAAATCACATGCGATTTTTTGAATTTCCGTTTTTTTTAATGAACTTTTTAAACTGCTTAATCAAATTATTTACAGTCTTTTGCTAATATATTTGTATTGTAATTATGTTTATCTAAAGAGGTCAAATTATAAATATTTAAAAAAAAATCACGTTTAGCTATATTTCAACCCCGAATGTGCCCATACGGTCATGCTCGTCTTTACTACCGTTCGTACACAATATTACACGGTAATAAAAGAATGAACATGACCATACAGTCATGCGGGGTTTCTATACAACGACTTGGCGTTTTTTTTTTTTTAATTTGTTAAAGAAATAAAAGGTATCCGTAACTTCAACATGGATTAAAAAAAAATATCGAAAAAAAGCTCTCGTCTCTGGAGGTTTAATTTATAATGTATTATAGATAACTAAGATAAGATAATTTGTTGATCGTATCCTATGGATTTTATGATTCCATTGTAAGCAAGAGCAAAAGTACGTACTAGCGTGTACATAGACAATCGGCAGCAAACGTTAAACGTCAAACAGACAGAAAAAGAAAACATGCACTTCGATGAACACGATTAAAACACAAACACTTTCTTTCTTTCAAGTGTTGCAATGCCACTAACCGGCTAGTTGCCTATACAAAAACTGCTGTTTTGGCAAATTGGGGTAATCGATGCAACAAAAGTTATTTAAGACAATGAATTTATATCAAAGAATCTGTTTCAGTTTTGTTAGTTAGCTACTTCTACCAGAAAGGTCACTGTTTGGTGTTGTAGTTTGTACGGATTTTTCAAGCGACAACGCATTGTCTGTCTGAGCGTATCCTTCTTTTAAAACAATTTTCAAGAATAATCCATGACCCAAGGCAAACTAACGCAATTCACACAATACCCAAGATACAATGACGTTCGGTGCGGTTGCAGATTGCACCTGTAATAATCTATCGCAGACCTTTTTGGCCGTACGTACCGTCTCACATTATGCTTTTGTGCAACCTTTTTTTGTATGGGAACCCAACTGAAAATGTGTTAAATAGTTTATATCGTACCTTTGAATTTGACTTTTTATTATATTCAAAGATTAATAGAAAAATCCTCCGATTTTTTTACATCAAGCTAACTTCCAGGTGGGTGTTTAATATCTTCTCATGATTGCACCAAAGTACAAGTGAGTATGAAGTAGAGGTCTGCACGGGCCAAAATTTTACAAAACTACCCGGTCCGAGCCCGAAAAACTCACGCCCGACCCGGCCCGGGCCCGAGTCTAATACCGCACTCGTTACCCGAACCCGACCCGAAGCCCGAAACTCCTTATTTTAGCTCGCCGAAGAATTTGAAATCCTCGATTTGCTATATTTTTCCCCAGATTATCTCCGAAAGTCCTTCTTTTTTTTTTAGCTCACCGAGGAATTTGAAATTCTCGATTTGCTATATTTTTCCCCAGATTATATCCCAAATTCCAAAGCCCGGCCCGGCCCGAGCCCGACTCTCAATTGCGCTTACCCGCCCGAGCCCGGCCCACGGGTCGGGTCGGGTTAGAGCCCGTGGGCCAGACCCGGGCCCGTGCAGACCTCTAGTATGAAGCAAAAGGGCAATAATAAATGTTTTGGACATACGAATTCTGTGAGTGTAAGGATAATACATATTTGTTCTTTATAAGGTCTCTTATTTCAAAAAATTTACAACAATGAAAGAGTAGTACTATATTTTATATTGAATAAGATTACATAAATATTATAGTATATTTAAGTACTTTATAGTATTGTATAAAGCTATGAATAAATTAATAAAAACAACAGAATTGTAAAGTCATTATAAAATAAACCGTCTCCGAATCCGACTTATAATTTAAAAACACGACTGATTCCGAATCTGACTTTGAATTCTATTTAAAAAAAAAAATGTTTTTTTCCCTTGAAACAATATTATTTTTCAATAATTTCAGTCATTATTTCAACTAATTAATGCGAACCATATTTAAGAACATATTTGGGTGACTAATACTGAATGTACTTACATATTACTACTTCTTAGCTGAAAGGGGATGTGAATTACTCATATCAGTATATTATCTCATTATCTCATTATAAAGAATTGAAAAATTCTTCCCTGATTTTTCGTGATTATTTTTTAAAGAGTTTAACTGTTTCAAATGTGTTCGGACCTCTAATATTTTTTTGGACCTTGTAAGTATTCAGTAGTGCCACTTTAAACTTTAACTATTTGCATTAACATACAATTAAAAAAGGGTCGGAATCGTTATTTTTTTTCTGACTTAACTCATATAAAAACAGTCCCGAGTCCAACTTAAAAACCTTGCAAAAACTCACGTATCGAAGTATTTATTGTGTAAATTATTATTAATTACAACGTTCAAATTGTACATTTTGTTTTTTCACTTATTTTTTGGATGAGTTTAACAAGTTTTTATTTTCGTTGAGAAACATATTTAGAACAGGAATAACGTAAAAAAATGTTATCTCACGTACTGAACAATCTAATTTTAAGTGGATTTTACCAATGACCATTTGGGAAGATGGAAAAGAATACGATTTGCACTATTTACATGTTAGGATGACATATATTTAAGAAAGCAGAACTGACAGTAATATTTTAAACGTTATGTACATTTACTCTCATTGATTTCTGACTATGTAAATTAGATAATTTTGAATTATGATTTTTGTAAAATAAAAATGTTTATAGCTTGGTATGATTGCAAAATTTGACAAATATACGAAAGGAATAGATCAAAGACATAACATTTCTGATATATCCTGTAAATATTTGAATTATCCATTTATAGTTTATTCGCGTTAAGGCATATATGTATGTAGCAATATATGCAATTTGAGGCAATGTTGGGATTGAAAAAGTTTTCAATGCAAAATTATTCGTCAGTCTAAGCTTTGTGTCAATTTGACGCGCCACTTTGCTTAAAATTTGTGAGTGAGTGACCTCTATACGAATTTTAACAAAAAATAGTAAAAAAAATCACTTTTGACCGGACGGAGGCAGACAATTTGACTATTATTGACAATATCACAATAATTTATTGTGATATTAATATTGCTTGACTTTTGTTAAAAAAAATACAGTGCTAACCGTATTAAAAACATGATAAAAACATATTACATCCTGGATTTGATATTACAGAATAATCATCTAAACCTGATTTAATAAGGATTTACACATTATTTGAAGAGATTCGTATTTTTCTGACACTTTAAAATTGACATTGAGATTTTAAAATAAAAAATACTGTCTGAAAGAAATAACACAATTTGACTCAGCATCAGCGGTAGTAGCAGTAGGGCTTGCCAGTTTTCAAAAACCCGGTTTTGATGCCAGTTTTTTCATTTTGGTAACCCGGTTCCAAATATTAGAACAGATGATGTTCAATTTCTGTACTATTATTCAATTAAAAACGTTAGTATTTTTACTTGAAACTGCTCTGTTTATTTATAATTAAAACGAGAATAAATATTTTGTTTATAAATCAATCAATAAATACGTAAAAATTTTGAAAATATTTTTGTTGTACATTTTGACTTGAATACACGTTTAAAAAACAAAATTAGAGTCTTTTTGTTAACTTATTTCAATATTGTATTTAATAAACGATAATTGAAAATTCAAATACGATTAAAATTAATACGAAAATTAAAATAAATATATTAAGCCTTTTCGTAAATTTTCGAATACCGACTTAAACTGAATTTTAGTGTATGTATATTGAAATTCGAAAACCAGTTTTTTCAAAAGTCGGTTTTTGTATCAGCCCTAAGTTGGTGTTCATCAATACACGCATAATCTAGTGACCTCGTATCAATTTCTTTAAAAAGACGTTTATTTTTTGACATTTTATAAAAGGAACATATTATGAAAGACAAGGTGCACATCAATATACAAATATATATGCATAAATTTGTTAGTGTTCAAAGTATGGAAGTGGCACACAACAAAACGATGATATATAGATACGATGATAATTCATAGCAACAAAAATTTATACGTATCGCTATAGAACTCATTTTTGATAGAGTAAAATTTAGCTAAGACATTTTTTATCCATCTCTTTTTTTTTTTGGTGTTGTGTGCGGTTGTTACATGACAACATTGATGTACTGGCCGGAGCGCGCTTTGACACTTAGTCTGTTTGAAATTTTCATATGAAAAATTATAGGTGAATAGTGGAAGGGTGAAGGCTTTGGATTTGAATATTTACTATCTGTTAAAAGTAAGTAGAAAAAAAACAATTCGTTACTAATGCTCCTTTTTGTTTACCAGTTTATGAAAATTAAAAGTTGAAAAAAATATTATGTTTTTTCATGTATGTTAAAGTAAGGTTAATTCATATACATACTTTATCGTTTTGTTTTATATCATTTGAAATATAATACTTGTAAATGGGACGAATTTATTCAGCAGATTTTGAATAAGAGGACAAGGTTAATCTATTCAATTTGTTTTTGGACTGAACTCTTTACTCATTCATAAATTCCAAATAAAAAAAAACACATACATTTTTTTCGTACATATTGTCTGATTTTATTGATTTTTTTAAAGTATGATATCGTCGTAATAGAATAAATCATTATTTGTAAATTTATATGAAATATTCAAAATGTTAACTTTTTGACTTCTATATAATTAAAAGTTAAAAAAAACACAGACAGAGTCTAAACACTTTTTTAGTAAAATCTAGTGATAATAACAAATTAGTGCACTCTCCTAATTACAAATTCTTACAAACATTAAATGTTAAAAAATGGGGGGTACTGTGGCTGATTAACTGTTCGTTTTCTAGCCCATTTTTTTCTCACCTATTCCGACAAGAAACGCTTAATGACCGAAATACAACCAGATCTCATTAAAACAAGTATTAAAACAATCTTCATATATATGTCAACTTTACATTACATAATGTAAGCGTAATTGGTTAGATCCAGAAGAATGATTTAATGTTAGCAACGTCTCAGTTCATAATTTTCTTTCAGAAAACATTACAGTTATCGAGTCGTAACGGTGTAAGATTGTCGTTTTAATACATTTCGTTATAAATGATGTGATTTACCGATCAAATAATTTCATACGTATTTTTTTCGTTGCGGTACCTCAAATCATGAAAAAAACGTAAACTAGAGAGATCAGCCAGCTTACAACAAATGTACACATTATAATCCATATTTTAATCACAATCTAATATAATTTATAATCTATATCTTGAGGAATTGATTTTCTGTATAGTTAAGTGCACACCGTCAAGTCTTGGACAGTTGTTCCTAAGACAATCTTATTTAAAGAAAAACTGTAGATACGCTGAATGTCTGTTACGCTACTGGATACTGCAATATAAAATTAACGAATGTGAAAACTGTAGTAGGTGAAAGAGGGCTAGTAATCATTCTTTCAACGTATTGCTTCGGCTGAAAAAATACGTGAAACTATATAAAAAAAAAGCAAGAAGAATTTACGCCATCAGTATCACAAAAATTTCGTTCGTTATTCCTTTGGGTTTTTAATTTGATGTTATTTAAGAAGTAAACTCTGTTAGTAAAATAAAGTACACTTGTTTGTTATTGATAAAAGTAACTTAATGTGTTAATATATTGGTCGAGAAACTCAACTGAGTCAAATATCAACTATACAACGATTGAAACTTCTTTTGAGAGCTAAATTTTTAAAACTTAAACTAAATATGTAGGTAGGTAAATTGGTATTAACTTGATTAGGATACTCCTAAGCTGATTTTTGATAAAAAAATTCTTCAATCTGATTGAAGTACGTTTACTGCGATCGATCCTCTAAATTCTAAATTTTAAGATCAAAATCCGACTTCTGCACGTGGGGTACGAAGTTTCAATCGTACTGAATGTGGCATTTTATGGAAGGGCCAAAGAACCGCATGTAGTTCTCTAGCCGATGTTTGCCGACCACTGTGTTAATATATTGTACAGATAATCTGTAAGGTACTGAGCACTGTCAATCAACAAAAGCACGTATGTTACATTTCAAAATCTTCTTAATATATTCATTAAAAAACATAGATACGTTAATGTGTCTAGCTTAATGGAGAGCACTTTTTATTAATTACCACTTACGTTAATTTATAATTACTAGAAAGAGCTTATTTCAAACAAAAGCTTGCGACAAAGAGTAAATACAATGGCGGCCTACCTGTCTATTGAGCTGGTAATATTATTAGATTCATACGTTATAATACTAGTTGCCTTTTGGCCTTCGACCCCATCAACGTCGGAGGCTGTCAGAAGCGAGTGAGCTTCTACAAGAGAGAGAATTGATCGCTACCGATTAATATTACATGGCTATTAATCTGGACGCTTTTCAAGAAAACTGTTTCTCAATATACGGCTCGCGCATACAAAATTATATGCTTCACAAATAAACGAAACACGATATCAAAATTTGTGTCACGATCAGGGGAATAACAAAAGTATCAAATTTACTTTTATAATAAAATTGTGCTTCTTATTTTTAGTTCAAAAAAGTACGTATACGTCGTTGGGTTGCCAATACGTTAACATGTGGATCGTTTAATTTTAAAGCTGTTCACAGTGTTCTGGGGGAAGGGTGGATTTTTTTCATTTTATTCATTTATTCACAATAATTATTAAAGTATCGTCTGTTACTATACATACTTATATTTTGTAACAATACACAATGTGTCGTGATTCAATTAATATCAATATATGAAAAATGTATTTACCTACATCAGATTGAAACGGTTAAATGAGTTATATTATTTTAGCTCCAATTACATGTCTTAAACGTTATTCTTAAACAGTCGTAGATTCCGTTCTTTAATTTAACTATAATACATATTTACACAGTATATAACGCATGAATCTGTAAATATTGTTTTTTTTATTTAGCTATCAGCTCGCCGACCTGTGTCAGATTTAACAAGAGGCTCGCGCCTTTTAGCCTACATCTGATTATGTATCATTAAGAATCGATGTTCTGTCGGTGTACGCGCATTTTAAAGTATAATTCGGTTTAGGTTTTTGATATCGATTTGTATTTTTATTATTTAACAATGTTCGCGATGAGTAAAACACAAAATAAATTTTGTTAATAAATAATTTAGAAATAGTACAAAAGATTCGTCTAAGAATTGACAGAAAATCATGATTAATTTTTATGCTCCTTCTTCTTTTAAGAAAAGAAAAATGAATGACTCATTATTGAAAACATTTTTTCTAAGACAGCATTCATATTTATTTAAAGTAAAGGTTTTTTTACCATGTCCGCTCCCAATATGGAGCATATGGACTCCTAATGGAGTTTATCTCAACAGAAATGTTTCTACGAGAACTGCTTGTTACTCAGTTGCTTAACCTCTCTTTTCCAAAAAGAGATAGGGCTAGGACAGGACTAGTGGTTATCTAATCGCTCTCGATACGCCCCGTTCATACGATAGGATGGGTGGGAGGGGGGAATTCAAGACATCACATACATCCATGCCTTTGAACAGAAATTCATAAATCAATTGAAAAGTCAATTTATAAAACTGTCCGTACTGGGATTCGAACCCGTGCCCTCCGTAGCGGTAGCCAATAATGTTGACCACTCGACCACACGGGCGGCAAAGGTTTCCTCAGATAAAAAGATCAACAAGCGCTACTATAGTAAATGTGTTCTCATAAAATCATTCTTTGGTGAAGTCTCAATCACGATCGTCTATAAAAAATCTAAAATAATTTTATTTCTGTAATAATATGTTTTATCGGCTTACTTATATAAGATATGAGAAAGCATGTAATATTTTATTTATTTAAACAATGTCTGCATTTAAAATCCAGAACATTATCTTCGTTGTATTTTTAATATTTTTGAACGTTAAAACATCGAACGATTTTGCTGATTTTTTGTACAGCCATACATATATGCAAAATTGATGGCAAGAAATTATCTCCATGCCCATGTCGTTGTGGAACATTTCGTTGGAATACTGGCAGAATGCAATCAGTCAAAAAACCTTGTTTTGAGATAATCGTCAATTTCGTATGCACTATAACTATAACTTATCGTTCTAAGCACTTCATAAAATTCGATTCATATATTCAAAAGAATTAAGTTATTTTTAGTTTTTTTTTTTTAGTAACAATATCTTTTGTCGGAATTGAATTGATGTTTATTATGTTTAAATTATGTAAACATACTAAAACTTAATATGGCTGAACTTTTTTTTTAGTAGATACAAAGTGCTAAAATCTATTTTTGTGCATTCATAACTCAAAATAGCTGGTTTTTGACGTTTTTGCCTTTTTGCCTTTTGGCAGTATGACGACGATTTATAACTATAGCCAGTGGTGTAGTGCTAAATCAAAAAGTGCAAGGGAGCTGCTTATTTTGAAAGAATAAAAACGTTAGAATATTCTCTGATTCTTAACACTTAATAGTATCCATGTTTTTTGCAATTTCTGATTTTTACAAATTTTCATTTTTTTCTGCATAAATGTGTGAATAATATTCATGCACTTAGCATTTATTTTAACTGGTTTTAATTGATTTTTTTTCTAGTTTAGCCATTTTTTTTACCATGTCCGCTCCCAACGTGGAGCATATGGACTCCTAATGGAGTTTATCTCAACATACATGCTTCTACAAGAACAGCTTGTTACTCAGTTGCTCAACATCTCTTTTTCAAAAGAGACTAGGAATATAAGGATAGGTCTAAGACAGGACTAGTGGTTAACTAATCGCTCTCGATACGCTCCTTTCATAGGATAGGATTGGTGAGAGGGCTGAATTCAAGACATCACATACATCCATGCCTTCGAACAGAAATTCATAAATCAATTGAAAAATCAATTTATAAAACTGTTCGTACTGGGATTCGAACCCGTGCTCTCCGTAGCGGTAGCCAACGATGTTGACCACTCGACCACACAGGCGTTTAGCCATACTGTTATCGAAATTCATTTTTTTTAAATACTCGTATCTTAAGATTTTAAGCGAACTGACTTTTAACATTGAAACATAAAACGACCGATTTTATAATATTAAAAACATTTAAAATATGATACACTGAATTAAGAAATCGATAATTAAATGTATTCAACCGTTTCGGGAAGAGACTTTTTTAAATATTTCTTTATGCATAAGAGTTAATAATTTTTGTAAGCAAGTAAATTTTTTTCGAAAAAGAAGTGCCGTGGCTGGTCTCTGGCCTCACTACACCACTGCCTCTAGCGGAATATTTAGTGTTGAAGATATATAATTGACCAAAGAAGTAGAATATACAGAAAATATTCTCGACCTTTGTTGTCGTTAGAGATTTACCGTAGCAATCAAATCAGTCTGTATTCAAATCCCGACATGGTCAATAGCATTTTTATTTGTTTGTATTTTAGATTTTGATTGTTTGCGTTGTCTTTTCTCCGTGAGATGAAATCGGCTGACAATATCATCGGATTTTTAAAAGCTTTGGCAATTATGAGCATTAATACTAAATATTATAAAACGTATGTAGATAAACAAATGTAATGTATTCAAAATCAGGATGCAGAATGGTAAATATTAAATCTTTAAATATATACTTCTATTCATGTATTATTTATTTAAGAAACCTAGATGTTTAAGTCTGTAGTCTGTACTTAAAAATTAAGCCGTTTTCAACGAAATAAAACAAATGACATCACTGTTTTGAATCATTTGATACATACATCTTCTGATTATCAATATAAATCAATAATTCTGTGGAAGACAATAACCAGCCATAACTCCGCTTGAATTCGTATGGGAAGTTAATAGTTTTATAGAAAATAGCACATAAGTTTTCTAAATAAAAATCAGTTATTTGTTAAGTAAGTAAATTTTGTTTAAAAAAACCTTAGTTTAAATATTTTTTTTTTCAGTTTGACGATAAAACACATAACGAATTATCTGAATTATATTATTTATTTATTTTTTAGTTGACCTTGCCATCGAACATAAAAACTTCTACACGCTTAGCGGACTTCTTACATTTAGGCTATATGAAAATTAATTTCGTCAATCGTGGCCATGATTTAATTCTTTTCTAACTTTTAGCCACGTAACTTAACGAAACAAATTAGTAAAAATGTAATAATTTTTATAATTTTATTACTGCTTCGAAAATATTATCGCATAAACTAATCTAAGTCTGTTTGCCGTTTCTTTAGGCAATAAAGGTTCAGTATGAATAAATGTACTGAATATTTAATTTCGTATAAAAAAACCAGTTAACTAGCGTTTTGTGTTTCTCATCAGATTTACTACAGCCTCGATTCAAAAGAACGACAGGCCCGCGGTTATTTGAAATAACTCAATTTATCGTGACCATTATATAAGTATATTTTCGTGCATTGTCTGTGCTTACCTCAAAATGACCGGCCATAGACAAGGTATATATTATTTTATCTCGTCCGTTCACAGCACTCTTTATGTAACGACTGAATTGTTTATGCTTATTTGTGTTTTTTACGTACTTAGTTAGTTTAAACAAGCGTTTTTTTATGAGATACTTAAATGATGTGATGCGATGCTGGATTTAACGTTCTTTTAATGTTGGAAATATTTTCTTTGTGTCTTAGCGTGACAGTAAAATAACTTACAATACAACACATTCAATTGTCATTTACTTGAAAGCTCTGTTTATATATTATTAAGTTCTAACAGCTATAGATTAATCACACTTTTCTGCAAAACAATTTGCCATCTAGTAAAAGGTTAAATAAAATAAAATACTTGATAAAGTCGTTTATCAAATAAGGGACTCTGTTGTATATTATAATTTAATTCGTTTAACTGGTTAAATGGATTTATTTATAAATGCTGCGTTTGCTTGACCAATATAATATATATTAATAATAATGCTGAAAAAAAAAATCATAAGTCATAAAATTTTAAAAAATCAATTGCTTGAAAGTTTTCAAACACATAATTAACTACAAAAATGTTTACATATAAACACAATATTTAACAAAATTCGTGACTTCTATTTTGTATTTTGACATATTTGGACAGGCTTTTAAATCAAACGTAGTCATTCTTTGAACAGTTACCTTGATGTATGCGATATATTGAAAATTTGCTTCCAACAAATATTAAAAAAACGTTTAAATTAGGGTTTTTTTTTAATTTAAGTACTTTATGTCACTTTATAATACAATGGTAGTATTGATGAAATCAATTTTTTCGTCTTTGATGTTAAAATAAAACTTGGTTTGTTAGAAAAGTAAATAATAACTGTTAAAAATATATTATGTGTATTAAAAAATACTTTCCTAATATTCTATTACTTAAAGTTACCCCGTGAAATTGAATAGGTACTGTATAGTATACCCGTATTATCCATTTTTGACTAGTTGTCTTTTTAAAATGTATATTATCCCATAGATATTTTGAATAAATCTCAAAATAAAACGTTCAATCCAAAAAACAATATTTATATTAATGTACCCGTAGAAATATATATTTTTATGAATTAAATTTAGAAAAACTGCCTTTAAATGTATGTACATATACAATATAATAGATGGATAATATTGTTAAAATAATTGAAAGAAAACTTTGTTATATATTTTATTTAAGCTCAATTATATCTGAAATTTTCCTTTGCCTTTTTTGAAATTAAATTTGAATGTCTTCTGATATAATATATAATAAAGTAAATTTATCGTCATTGGATTGTTATTGGAAGCCCCATTATGAAGGACGTTTTTCCAACTTAACTTATGATTTGACAGCGCGGACGGGGGCGAGGGCATAGCGGTCCACCTGTGGCCACCCAATCGGAAGACATAAGCTTCGAGTCGGAGCCAACTGATCTCCAAGAGGGCGACGCCGACGCCGAGGCCAGTTTAGACGTCGCGCAGAGCTTTGAAGCGGCGCCACCCTCAGCTGACGTCGACCACTTTTGGGTCTGTGGAGAAACCTTATCTGGTCATGTTTACGTCGTGTGGCTGTTCTGTGCAAGTTTGCTTATTTACAGTCCGCAGGTTGCATTTAAACGTGTGCTTTTTTGCTTTCGTGTAATATAAATAATAGAAAATGTCTAATTAAATCGAATTAGATAAATAATACTGCCAACGGGTTTTGAAAAAAATGCGCATTTTTTTATAATACACTAATAATGTTTTAGCATTAAATAGCTTCTAACTAAAATATAAAAGATATATTAAGGGAACAAATTAAATGGTCAGAATTTAAATACATTTTTGGTCAGAATAAAAACATTAATATAAAAATATTATACGGTCATAATGTTTTATAACCATTTTGGTAAGGTCAGGTTAAGTTTTTTTTTCAATTTCATTTAAATTATGACTATTTACACTGACCGATATATTATAACCATTTAATATAAACTCTGACTGGAAAAATACGAGCCATATTCGTGGGTATTTTTGAGTATGAATTAATAACTAGCGTTTTTTCTACCATACATTTAATGCAATAATATTTTATGTCATAAATAAAGTATTAAATTCCCTATTATAGTATTCAATGTAGTGCTTTTAAAAGTACAGATAACACATACATAAGTCATGATATTATATAAGGGATTTAATTAGCTTCAAAGCGAATGTTTTTTCAACCTAAATATACCTTACGCCAACTGTTTGGTAGTATGAAAAATTATGCAGGGACTTATGTATAAAATCTACATTAAAACGTTATAAAATAGAATTTCTAATGGATTTATGAACATTTTATAAAAATATATGTGTAATAACTTGTTGTAAATAATAAAAAAAACAGGTAGGTGGTGTGTTTTATAAAAGTATGCTTTAATCAGTGTTAAAAAAGATCTTTGTATGTATAATTAAAAATTAACATTTTGTAGAGGTTCATAGGTTTTAACTGTTATCAGGCATCAGTAATAAATTTATTTAGTTATTTGTGAATATTAAGTTGATTTATTAAAACGATTTTTTTCGAAAGAGAATTAAAAAATGTCAATTAATAAATATATTTTTGATTAATCTAAAATATTTACATTTACACTTTAATAAATTGAAAATATGAAGACGACAACACGACGATCTATTAGATTAACAGGTTTCGCGATCACGCGTGCATTGATGTCTCTTTTTACAATAAATTTATTAACGTCGGATTAAAAAATATTTTTATGGATAATTTTGAAATATTACTGTCAACAGCGTTTTTATGAATAACAATAATTGCATAGAACGATCCCATATACATATTTCTAGATTTATTCAACAACTTGCGAATATTAAAAAAAACTAGAGTTATTCTACATTTTTATTTTACTTGTCTTATATCTACATCCAGTCACTGATATTAACATGATAATTTATATTTTTACTCATATAATAAATATATTAGCTCAGAAACAATGTATAAGCACGTGAAAGGAAAAATCAGTAGGTCGTCAATATATTAAATTAATATATATATTAATAATGTTATAAAAGTTCTATATATATATGGATATTATATATTTAGAAGTTAATGCATATTAATTCATAGCTATGGCATTTTAATTTGCACGAACGAGACAATAAAGTCAGTTCGAGTGCATTCGCGCACCGGATAGCACCGGAAGATGCCGAGAGACGAAACCCGGGTTGTGTTCAGCCAAAATTATAATGGAAACGTACATTATGAAAGTAGTTCTCATCTAAAGACAATAAAGCAATGCGTTCATTATAAATTAGTTTTTATCACGTGATAAAATTTTATTAATTATATTATCAAGTATATAAATTACTTTATGTCAGTGCTCTTTCATTATATTTAAATTTCTAAGTTTCGACTGTGGAAAGGAAAAAAGACGTGACCCAAACATAGCAAATTTTACAGGAGTAAACGTGTTTTGATGATTTTCGGCCGTATGCAAATTATGGAATAAACACAACCTTGAAGTGCACACAGACTTCTAAACTGGTGTTAAATTGACATATTCTACTATTAATTTAAGAAATTGTCTGGGAAAAACTTTTTTTTCACTCTTTTTCTTTTTTAAATTTTCACAAGCCCATCTTTTTTCAAACATAAAAGCTAAATTTGGATACTAATTCGGCATTTGCAGCTTACATACTTTTGATAGAACGTGTATCAAGTTGGATACATTGTGATTATTGAAAAAAAAGCTGTTTTGAAAACACTGTGGCTTAAATCCTTTTTCCTTTCCACAGTCGATATTCAAACACTAATTTAAGATTTTTACTGAAGGTGACTGGTGGAATCGTGTATGTATAAGAAATAAATATATTTATTACTAAAAACTTATGGTAGCGATGTGGATTAATTTTATTACAGGTTTGATTTTAATGAAGGCCAATTAGTTGGAGAAATAGTCACATAAAAAAAATCGCATACGCCATAAATAAATGCAGCATTTCTAGATACATATATTTTGAAGGCTTTGTGGTGGCTTAACGCCGTCACTGAAAACCTTCACCAAATTTGCCATTTTTTTACAGCGTGTATTTACAAAGGCAGTATTACGGCAATATACCATAGTCTCTCGTGATGGGCACAGAAGCTAAATTTTAAAATTACTAGTACAGACAATTTCATAAAGCTATGGATTTTAATTGAATGACATGGGTGTTTTTGAAGCTTAAATTTTCTAACATTCAACCAGCCCTAATAAATCAGATAGATTATTATTATATTGGTCTTGTCTTAATCTCATACTCTCTACAAGAGGAAAAAGAGGGGAAAAATATCTAAGGAGTCCATATGCATTACAATGAATTTGACTAGTGGTTGGAAAAATTCATTTATTTTAGTTTTATTAAATGGGCACTCGAATGGTGAAGTAAGCCAACTAGTAGAATGATAAAAAAACGTACAATCACGTCTTTATTACGTTTTTTTTGTGGATTGCATATTTATATTTTACGCAGTATTTATTGCAATGTGTTACTTTACTTTTACGATACTTTAAAACGTGTATAATTTTACAACGCATCTAACTTTTTTCTTCTAAAATACCACTTGGATTACTTTACCTCTAATGGGCCTAAATATTTACAACACGAAAGCTCCCAAAATTTACATTGCAGCCAAGATTTTAAATAAAATTTAAAATAGAAAAATAGCAGCTTGTGGTAGTTAAAAATTATGAGTCAAGATTTTATTTAAAAATTATAGATAAACAGCTATTGTTGCCATTAAAAAAAACTTTCTCTACAAACCATTACATCTGTGGATTGCATACTCCCGTAGGCATGTTAATACATTCACCGAATGTCGACACATTCGATACTGTGCCCAATCAACGGCAGGTACTTTATCATTAATGCTTATTGGCTGTACTCAACTATTGCTAGCCAATAAATCACGCGTAATAAATAAATAATTTACACTCGTGGCATTAACGAAACACTGCCCAAATGTCGCCGGAAGAAAGTAGGTAGGTAAATTTGAATAATTCAAAGTTCCGTTAAGTTTTACATTTGTCTGATTGGGTTTTTTTTCTCTTCTAAGTTGTCATTACAGTTAATGATTTTGTCGAATCGGCATTCCGATTTCATCCTACGCGATTTCATAGGTGCATCCTTTAACCTTTAAAAAGTGTAAACAAATAAGCCAATACCGCTTTGGAATATATAGATATTATTCGGTTGAATATTTTGACTTTTATTTGTATGTCAACGGTTTTTATAATTGTAAATTAAACAATTCTTGCTTTATCCTTAATAAACGAAGCATATAAACTACAACCGAGCAATAAATTTTCGGTCATAATTTTTATCATGTTGGTCAGAATTTATATTAAATGGTCATTATATATATTGGTCAGTGTACAGAGAGCAGAATAAATAATTAATGGTCAAAATTTATATAGCATACTCATAATTTGAATGAAATTGAAAAAATCCTAACCTAACCTCACATATATGGTTATAAAAATCTGACCGTATAACATTTTTATTCTGAACGTTCATATTTTAATTCTGACCATAAATTGAATTTTATTCAGACCGAAAATTTATTTGAATTCTGACCAAAAATTTATTTAAACTCTGACATGACTTGAAACTGATTTCGTTCCCTTTTAGAAAAACACTTCAACTAGTTAGTTCATTATTCAAAAAATAATATTATATATAAAAAAACTTAAAAAATGTTTTAAAAGCCAATGATAACTCGGTCCCTTTTAGGGTTCGGTTCACTGTCAATACTTGGTGAAAAGGCATTAGATATATTGATGAAAACACAATATTCCTTTGTACTTTATTCCACTTTATTTAAAAGGTCAGGACCAACGTTTCCTCTAAGCTGCGCGCGTGCGCGGCCACGCAGCAGTTCGGAAGACCCCACGCACTCATTCCGGGTTGGCGCGCACAACAAGACAGTTGTTCAATTAATATTTGATTGGCCCGCGCAGCCTCCACCCAGCCTCCACCCAGCCTTTGAAATTTCCGCGCAGCTAACCCTTCGGCTTAGAGGGAACGTTGGTCAGGACCCGTTTCGCTCATTGCAAGCATTGTCAACTGATGTCGGTGTCGGTATCAATGTCGGTGTCACTAAATATAGTTTTCCTAAAATGTGAAAAAAATAACTACTAAAATTGTATACATACTGAATCTGAGTAAATATTTATTTTTATTTTATTGCGTGAATTAAATTATTTCTACCAGAAGTTTTACCCCGAGTTTTTTTTAATCCATTCTCAGAAATATTACAATGATATAAATTGTTATATTTATTACTTTATATATATAAAAAAAATAATCTGATATGAATTGGTGCCTATTGTAAGCTACTATATAATAAAATGACAATAGTGAGCACGTCTAATGGAAAATTACCATACGTGTGTTATTGATAAGCCAATGAGAAAGTTTCTAGACTGTGAAAAATTAAGTGAATTGGACAATATTTACCATTTTAAACGAGGTCACGCAAATGTTAAGGTTGAAAAATGATCTTAGTGTTTCCGTGGGTACAAACACACAAACAAATAAACATTAAAATAATTTGTACAACGTAATTTTTTTCGCTGCGGATTTATTTCGACTCTATAGAAATTTATTACCAAAAGATGAAATAAAAACGGCATATATTAGCCGTATGAACATTAAATCCCTCGCATAAAAAAATTCGAGGATAACGCTTATTCAAATTGTATCTAATTATTTTGATTTTTAGGTGCAAACACCAATATCCACCGCGAGCGAGCGAGACGTACGATATAAAAAAATGTCTGGCTTATAAAGCGCGATAAGTTTTATTGCTTGTTAGATAAACAGGGATACGGCATCTTTTATAAATATCAGGGCTGTGGAGTCGCGTGAAAAAAAAAACCTAACTATTCCTAACTCAATATCGCTTATTTTGGAAATAGTACGTTTTGCATTATAGCCCCATAATTCCGCTTTCAATGTGGAATATATGGCTTCCGAATGGAGGTATCTTAAAAGAAGTTTTTTTGCAAATACTATTTGTTACAATCTCTCCTTTTCAAGCAGAGCAGTAGGGATTGAAGAATAAGGCTGTGTCAGGATTAGTGGTTAACTAATCGCTCTCGCTTCGCCCAATTATTAGTTAGGATCGAAAGAGTGGGAGGGAGTTTTCAAACAACACAGATACTCATGTCTTCAAACAGAAATCAATAAATCGATCGAAAAAATTCTGTTCGAACTGGGACTTGAACCCGTGAATCCGCCACGGGAACCCACAACGCTAACCGCTGCGCTATTGGACCCGACAGTTAAAAGTTACTCAATTGCTAAAGATGGATCACAAGTCGCATTTGATAGTTTGTATAATTATTACGTATATTTGTATAAGAGTAATAATAAATTCATTCCATACTTGAATCATCGCGAATAGTTTTGAGATCAAACGAGCCTCTTGTTAACGTATTGGCAGCCCATCGCTGCTTATTGGGATCGCATTATCGGGTGACTTAATAAAAATAGTAATTTCGATATTTTCTTACAAATTCATTGTTCAAGTCATTAAAAAAATATATTATAATTATATATTATATATACAGGTGCGTGACTGATTTTTATAAAAAAACTTTCTTAAAATAACAATGACAATATGATTGAATATGGAGATTGTTAGTATTGATAAAACTCTCATCAGATTTTAATTATTTTAATCATCGCTTACAATTTTATTAAAATATCAGATGGATTCAAAACATACAAAATAAGATTTTGGTTAATTTTCAAAACAGAAATATCGATATTTTTGTATTCTCAAAAGCAGTATTTCGGTGTTTTTTTTAAATCGGTATTGCAATCCCTAGATATGGCTTAGTTTATTTATTAAAAAAAAAAAAAAAACAATTTATAAACTTATTCGTTACCAATGGTTTGTGTGACCTGTGAAATCTGTATTGTACAATGTTAATAACATTCAAATGGACGACAGTAAATTTAAAAGCAAACTTGTATAAGTACTTACGTGAACAATTCAGGACGCATGATTTCGTATAACTATATAATATTTAATTATCAGGACCGCAACGTGTAAAATAGTGCTCTTTATAAATAAACTAAAAACAACATTATGTATGGAATTTACTTAAAACACGTTCTTGGTCTAATTCTGTATATTCAAGGCGTACTTAAACTTATGTCTACTTCGTATTAAAGTACTTAATTGTTGTAGAAGCAACTACCTAACACTTTATCGATATATGAGTCGTATCTATATTACATACTCAAGTGCAGTGGCGGCCGGTCAATGTGGCATTGCATTAATGCACCCAGCGGTGGGCTGCCAATATCTTAACAAGGGGCTCGGTAAATGTTTTCATTTTTTTATCCATGTCCGCTCCCTATGTCGAGTATATGGCCTCCTAATGAAGGTATCTCAACGAAAGTTATTTTTCTACAAACACTGCTTGTTACTTAGTCGCTCTATCTCTCTTTTCCAAAGAGAGTAGTAGTAGGGATAAAATGATAAGCATAAGACAGGACTAGTGATTAACCAATAGTAGCGCCCAGTTGAATTGAAGAATCGGAAGAGTGGGAGGCAATCTTAAGACATCACAAACACCCATTCCTTCGAACAAAAAATAGATAAATCGATCGAAAAAATGTTTTTTCGTACTGGGACTCACGGACGCCCACAACGCTGAATGAAAAAATGAAACAACTATTTTTCAAATTTAAACATCTACAGAAATTGCAGTTATGTGATGATTTGATCTAAGACGAATGATTTTCTTATCTTAATAAGGGGATCGCGCGAGCCCCCCCAAGCCCCCTTCAGCCCATCCCTCCCCTTGTATATGCAGGGGCGGTTATATTTCATGAAATAATATTCAAAAATAACATGTATACCATTCACTCATTTTAAATTCTTCATGCATTTATATAATATACAATATCAATATGTAATGCATCGAAAGTAGTTTGAAATCATAGCAAACCAGCGACGTTACTATTGAATATATTATGATGTATATATATACACCCTGTTGTGTTTTAATTTTGTTTGTCTTACATACATGACTTATTAAAAATAGTTCCACATTTTAAAGGTTATAATAATATTATAACCGGCTTTGTGGCTGAGTTGTCAACGTCGTTGGCTTCGGCTACGAAGGTCACGGGTTCGAATCTCACTACGGACAGTTTTAAAAAAAAATGATTTTCAGTCGATTTATGAATTTTTGTTCAAAGTCATGGATGTATGTGATGTCTTGAATTCTCTGATACAACTCATACTTTCCTAAAAATGTTGTGAAGTGAGAGCCGTTAGCCAGCTACTAGTCCTCTCTTTGCACTATTATTCTATTAGTACTCTATTTTACTCAATTGAGTAACAACCAGTTCTCGTAGAAACATTTCAGTTGACATAAACATGAAATTAATAGTCCATATAATTCTCCACATTAGGAACGGACATTGTACAAATAAAAGTTACAATAAAATGATAAAAAATATCAACATAACATCGATAACTCATAAATCTTGAAAGTTTTTAGTGAAGTATTTGTTTTTATTTGCGAGGGGAGATTACAGTGTATCAGAATGTATGTATATTAAAAAGTTTTATTAGTATAGAATAATATTTTACTATTATATACAGGGATGGGCTGGTAGGGGGTTCGGGGGCTCGCCCGAGCCCCTTGTTAAGTTAAGAAAATCATTCATTTAAGATCAAATCAGCACCTGACTGCAATTTCTTATAAATTGTAATATAAAACAGAAGACTTTGTTGCTCCTCCATAAGCAAACAAAGGCAACTAACGGGCCGCAAAAAAGCCAGTGAGCCACGACATATTCATCATCTATGGTATGAAGACATTATGACTGAGATTTACCGAGCCCCTTGTGTTATAACATATTACCAGCCCACCGCTGGTTATATATATTTAATACATGTCCACTCCCAATGTAGAACAAATGGCCTCCTAACATATGTATCTGAATAGAAGATTTTTCTACAATAACTCGTATTTGTTTGTTTCTCAGTTGCTCAACGTAGAGAGTAAGTAAAGAAAGAAAGCTACTGCTAGGACAGAACTCGTAGTTAACTAATCGCTCTAACTACTCCCTGTTATTTACGTGGGTAAAAATGCTGTTAGTACTCGGACTAAACTCGTGAGATCCGACACGAAAGCCAACAACGCTGAACACTGCACCACAGACCCGACAAATTTATTCATAAAATATACCTGATTATAGGGAAGTGCAAACTATTCAGCTTTGGATCTAGAATAATGATATATGAGGGTACTGTTTGCAAACACGGCTCATTCCAAAATGGTTAAAAAATGAAACTTGAATTTCATTTTAAAAAACAATGTATATTTTAAAAGTATTTTTGGTTTTACATTACTTTGGAATGATATTTTGTATGTTATCAAGCCATGTTTGAGACTGATTTCTAAAAATACTTTCAATATTAATATTTGTCTACTAAATTACATTAATGATTCATGTCTCAACAATTTCGGAATGAGCCTGGTTTGCAAATAATACTCTCATATACGTTTTCATGTTTCAGTAAAATTAATTAAAGTAAAAGGGCGATATATTTCCTAACTTTGACCCAACTGATCGTATAAAAAAATACTTAGAAAAATAGCATTTGATACTGAAAGTAAGTACCCGCCATAAGAACGGGTTTATCTGGTTACATTTGCGTGTAGGTAGAATCATCATGTACAGTCTGGTCCATAAGTCTCATCGCTATGGAGTCATTGAACACGTTGTAGGAAGCGACGGTCATTACTCAGTTTTTTTGACCATTATGCATATTGAGATGGTCTTTATAGCTATGTGCAATATCACCTCTTTCATATCATACATAAAAATATATTTTAAATTACAACTATTAGTATTTTTTTCAAGTCGATAACCATGAATGTTAAAAAGCTCTTTTCATTTAAGGCAGCAGTGTAAATCAAGTAAAAATGACGACACAATGTGTGCTTACCTCTTAATAAATGGATACAATTTTAGTTTTGAAGAAATATATGTTATGCGGTTTCACGCCTTCTTACTGATATATAACCATATTTAACTCCAATAGCGATACAATTGGTTGTTGATTATCCCATCACCACCTGTTAAGTGTATGAAGCCGTTGTTTTACGGCCACCTTCCATAACGCAATAAGATCAAGGAAAAAAACTAATTACTTCTCATATTCTTGACCCAATACAGAGCTGCACGGAACCTATCTTCTAACCATGCACTGATGTGCTCGAAAAAATCTAATAGCGACAACATGTTTGCATACAATATAATTTTCGGAAATAAAATGGGGCAAATTTTTTAACCGAATTCTATTCTCTATTTATATTACGTTGTAAAATTTTTGAATGCCTTTTAATTTGCACTTAATGTAATCAAACATTTCTATGACAGTCAAAAAAATTATCGGATGGACCGTACCGTTTTTTTTTAAATTTTTGTTTCATTTTTAAATTTGTGTATATTTTGATTTTCTGCCGACATTGCATTAATCTATCGTTATTGTGACAATGACGTATATATGTCTAGTAATAGTTTATTATTTTAGTAACATTTTAATACGTCATTGTAACAATTTTTCATTTAATTTAAATTCACATCTAACTATGTACAAATATCCTTCTGCTGTTAGGATATAAAAAAAAAATCAATAACCTATTTAAGATTGCAAGTTTGTATTTTTTTAAGATAGCTGTGTAGATTTTAGTGTCATTTCAAAAGATCTATCGGGCCGTCGATTTAATATGACTATTTAATGTTGTTATCATTTATTTTTAAGCTTATTAGTAAATTCTACTAGTATAATAAAGTACATATGAATGTTTAAAATTTGTGTCAATTGCCTATTAAAAAGTTTCTATTTACTCGATAAAGCACGAATGAGAAATCTAACGGCCATGTTTTGAAACGACGAAAACCGTCTGCCATTTTTGTAATATTTAATTCCATTACAATCGAAAACTTTTAGCATGTTCTAAGCTTTAAAAAAATCTTTTTGGTCCAACGACACTGCTTGTATAAATTGAATACTGTTTACGACTTAAATTCCATAATACACTTTTGTATGAAAACATTTTTTTATTATTTTCATTGAATTTTGTATCATAAATCTTTTTATAAAGTAGTTTTGACAATAAAAAGGCGGTGTTAAATTTTGAAAGTGCCGATTCTTTATTAGTAACTGATAATTTTTCATAAGTAACCAGGTACTAAGTGGTTTTATAACCAATCAAATAAACCGTATCTAGTATTGTCGTATAGAGAATTTTTACTTTATAAAAGGAAGTGAAACGTGATAATTTTTGGCTTATTAAAATCTTGATTTGATGTTGTGTATTAAATTGTTTTTATAAAAACCTGTGTACATATTTCTTTTTTATTTTATCAGAGACATAATAAAACAATGCGCTACTTAAAGTTTGAAAATAAAGAAACAATTGCCAGTTGATTTTCTATAAAATATATCACTGAGTATAATGTGTCAATAAGAAACTTTTGTTTCACTAAAGTATTCAAAACAATTAAGCTTATTTAATAGAAAAAAATCATTAATATGTCGAAAATCAAACTATGAATCTATTCCGACGAATCGAAAATCTAATTAAGGCGTGATGGATAAGGGTTAAAATACGAGTTTATTAGTATTTGAAAAGGAAAAGATACGTAAAGGATAAGTATAAAGGGTTGATATGGTATATTATTCGAAATTAACAATAATATTAAACACAAAAACTAAACAATGTTTTCATTGGGAAACTTACATGCCCTAATATACAATTAAAGTTGAATTTATTTATACTCATTTCCGTTTCTTGAGCTCTCTCTTGATTATTTTTGAAGATAGCCGTTGCTCATTTGTTTCAGCAGTATATTAGTTATATGAGTTTTTAATTATTTCCATCCACTGCACATAGTATCGTCAGTTTAACTTGCAAAGTATTGTTTATTTTTTCAAATGAAAATAACAGTACATGGCATTACAGCTGACGCCAATTCGTCATGCATTTGATAAATATTATTAAAATTAAAATACAGTACAAAATACACATTAAGACAAATATTTTAAACATACAAAAATATTATTGCTGAAAATTTCTACTTCTCTAGGCCAATGCTTTCCAACCTTTTTTATGCCACGGATCCCTTAATCTGAAAACAGTAATCTGCGGACCCCGAATTTTTTTTATTTCACATGTTCATATTTTATCACAAAGAATGTTGAAATAATGAAAAATTTCGCGGACCCCAAGTTGGGACAAACTGTTATAGACAATGCATTCATCAGTCAAACAGCCCTCAAAACTGGCGACTCATATGACCTACGCGAAGACAATGTTTTCATATATTTAGTATGATTCCATGTATCGACAATGCAATTCAGTCGAATCAATTCAACAAATTCATCGGATTGAATTTTATGTACTACTATATTGTATTTTTATTAAATTTTGTTTTCCTTGTAGAACAAAATGTCATTTTATTGATATTCGTTTTCTTTCCCAAAACTCTTTTCAATTATTGAAAAGAATGATGTAAGCTAAGCTGACGATTTGAAATTTAAATTTTAAATGGAAAACTATTTTTCTAAGCTGTTCAAAAATAATTAATAAAGTAATCAGTTTAATACTCTATAATCTTTACACTGTGGTAATTTATTTAAGCAAGTAATTAGTAAGTCGTTTGGAGATAAGTAGTTATCTAATTATAATGCTGGTATTTAAAAAAATCCTTCGCTGAATATATCAATAAAATATCTTTTTTTTTCTTTGTTTTTCGTTTCTGTTTTCCTTCAGATTGGTTCGAAATATTTATCGGTTCTGTTCCGGTTTTCGTACCGGAAAAGGTAACGTTTTTTTTTTCGGTTCAACTCAAAGTAATTATTTTTTTAAATGATTTTGTTTATATTTGCTATCACAATTTACCATATTTATATAGCTACGCTAAAATTAAAATAATGCGTATACAAGGATTGCTAAATATTTTTGATTACTATTTGTTTGTCTCGTGTAAGACTAACCTTTAAACGTTTTGTAGTTTGTTCGAGACAACATGATTTGAGGAAAAAATATTTCATATAAATACAGATTTGTTTTACGTGTAATAAAAAAATTAGGTACCCAAAGTGATCTACCATAGTGCCTCAAGAATAGGTGGGTGATCTCATTACATTAGAGATTTATCTTCGATACTCTTTCATAAATAAAAATGTTTTCATAAAAAATAAAATAACTTAGATTATTGCACGTATTGTGTTACAAAATGTGACACGTGTTTATCTAATCGAAATCAATTTATCAATCATCTAATCGAAAACGAACATACTTTTAATCATAACAGTAACGTAGAAATACTCCATCGAGTAAATAAAAAAGGCTTAAAATGAATAGCTTAGAATTTTTAGAAATAAATAAAAGTATTAACAATAAAGAAATATTAATTAATAATATCTTGAATAAAACAGGTGGTTCGCCACTGTTAAATATATTTTCTAACGGCTTAACCCGTCCTTATTGAGGCAAATCATTAGTTAATCTTTTCTTAATGTAAATATCATTTGCATTACCATTATCGTTTGTTTGTTTTTCTATCATCCCCTCCTTGCCTCTCATGTTTTTTTGATTTTTATTATAATATATCAGAATAGTAAAATTAAAATCATTCGTACTTAAGCAAGCATTTGCAAAAGTAGTTGTCTGAGGATGCCTCTGAAAGAGGTGAAACACGTGTCACATTTTGTAACATAATACGTGGAATAATCAAAGTTATTTTATTTTATATTAAAATGAACTTCCACAAAGTTACCGCCGAATCCATCGAAAGTATTAAAAATGTTTTCATTATCCTTTGAGTTTCTAACGGGGTACATTTACACTGCAATTTTTTTTGTATTTCGACCATTTGTTAAATGTTAATAATATCTAGCTGATATTTATTATAATCTTTAATGATGCCTCAATATAAATGCAATGGAAATATTTTTTTTCCTGTTGTTACTGTGTCGTTTTTCGATCCAATTTTAAACTCTTAAAAGAGTGGGAGTTAAATAATAAAAATCGTACTAGGATGATATCGTTACTGAAAAGAAGTTTATAAATATTTGTTATTTTAAAGATAGTTCGTAAAAAACTAGTATAAGTGCTACATATACAGTTATTTGGTAGAATTCTATTTTAAAAGGGTAAAAAAAGTAGTGGCTTTAATTCTGGAATGATTGACAACAATTGTAAAAATCTTTTTTACAATATTTGTTGCAAGTATTATAGTTATGTTGCAAGCTGTAAAGCTGTATTTTTTTTATATTTTCCAACTGCATATTATGTTTTAAATTTGTACGCTACGATTTATTCGATTGTTGTATTGGACTTTTTGATTACGAAATTGTAATATAACGTATCGACATATGTATGAAAACTAAATAAATTCTTGTAAACGCTACATTGTTTAGAAATCAGCACCCAGCTGGCAATATTAATTGAGCATACGTACACTTTTAATTAAAGTTAAGTAGAAAAAGAAGTCTTCATGATCCATAAATTCACATCTATTAATGGCGTGTCAAAACATAATTGATTTTCTGGCCAAAGATTTTGAATACAGGTAACATTCGGTACTAAATAACTTATACAAACAGTAATAATTGTTGGAGTTGCGTGTCTGTTGTAATTATATTGGAAATAATGACCCGGAGGTATAATGTGTTCGATTGCAAATGAGTGGACACTGAGATATTTTGATATCTACTTCGATTTTTCTAAGAACGCTAGTATCTATATCAGAAAACTTACCGGCTTCTATGTTATTGCGACTGTCGTTATCTATTTAGAATTTTAACATTTTTTTAGGTCTTAGTAAAATATAATGATATTTAACCGTGTGAACTTATTTTTTGCTTAAACTATAATATAAATGAGCGCCTTAGATTCAAAACCAACCTAACTCCAAAAACCGAAATTGTTGGCAAAGTGCAAAAAAACTGTTGTGGGTTTTTTGGATTTTAATATGTTTTTAAAAATGCGTTTTCTCTGTATTTAGAGAGGTTTTGAAATCGAAAATAAAATGATTATGTTGATATTGAAATAGAGAACAAGTTGGCATCAAAATTTGAAAAAAAATCAAAAATGGTCTATAGGTAGGTTTTAAAATAGAGATCCTCAAATGAGCTATAAAAATAAAGTAAACCATAGTAAAATTCTCTCCCACTCTTCCGATTTTTTAATAACCGGGCGTGTCTTATCCTAGCCTTATCCTTCTATACCTTATACCAAGGGTGTCCAACCTTTTTTGCCTTGGTATCGACTTTTCAATCTTAAGTTTTCTCGCGATCGACTTCTAACATGAAGTATGTGCTTACAAAATAATTCAATTTTAGTATTTTTGTATATTTTATATTAAAATTGTACATTTTTTAAATTTACGGAAGCTTTCGGGATCGACCGGTCGATCGCGATCTACCGGTTGGACACCCATGCCTTATACTCTCTTTAAAAAAGAGATATTGAGCGACTGATTAACACAGTTTTCGTAGAAAAAACTTTTGTTGAGATACCTCAATTAGCAGGCTATATGCAACACATTGGGAGTGGACATGGATAAAAAAATGAGCCCTCAAGATGTGTGGTGATCCAAGTAGTAAAAATTTCATTCAGACTTAAGTAAAATCACGTCTTTACTTGATGTTTATGTGGATTGCATATTTTAATTTTAGGGATATAGTGTGTATTTCTGAGTTCACTTCATGTTTACGATACTTATATTATTACGCATCTAACTCATTTTTTCCTAAAATATCACGTGAACACTTCATCTCTCAGGGACTCTTTAACAGGAAATGACAACGGATAACTCATTACATATTCTACAAAGCACATATTACAAGCCATGCACAACTGTTTTTTTTAATCGATAGCTAATTAAAATGCTATTAATTCAGTCTTTAGGTACTATGAAATGTTATTAAATGAAAGATTTTTTTACAAATCAACAAAACAATAAACTCGATGGTCCTACATGACGCGTATAATTATTATTGTAACAGTAAAGTTGAAAAAAAATATAACAGTTTTCTTTTTTATATTATATAAACTCCAGTCGTGTGAATTGATTGAAATTGTCATTAAATAGGTTTGTTTATAAGCAAGTTAACTCATAATGTAGGACACATAGGCTGCTGCTGATGCAATGGTGTAATCAAATGTATATAATAAGTATCGTAACTAATTTTATTTTATTCTACAAGGATTTGCGATTTCAACATAACAACATCGACGAAACAATGCTTACATACGAACCTTAACCCGAATAAATTTTGTGTTAATAAACACTGTTATATTAAAGACAGCAACCATAAATTGTCACCTATCTGGCAGATATTGGTAACTAACTAAATTGATAAAAAAGTGTTAAGTATATAAAGATTATTTGTATGGAATAACTTTTAGGGTGTTCTCTGTCAATACTTGGTAGAAAAAAAATATATTAAGAAAAAAATACAATATTCCTTTGTACATTATTTCCACTATATTTATAAAGGTCAGGTTTATTTCATTTATAAAGGTTCTTTTCGTGTTAATTTCAAAAACCTAGAAATTTGCGGATTTGTCCAAATGAATAGCTTGCGACCTTTTTTTCCCAGGATTGGATACCCTAGACAGAAAAATATAAAAAGACAGTTAATTACTCTCCGAAAAATCGGATTTCTTAAAAACAAGTTAAAAAATCTTAATATTTATCAAGATAATGCTACTATTTTTTTTTTATCCATGACCACATAACAGAAGTTTTTTTTTATGCGAGAACTGTTTGTTACTCAGTCGCTCAACCTGAAAGAGATTAATATAGATAGAAGGATAAGGCTTAGACAGGACTAGTCAACTAGTCTCTCTCGCTACGCACAGTTATTGAAGTATTGGAAGGGGTAATTTTTAGACATCAAAAACACCCATGCCTTTTAACAGAAAACGGTAAATCAATCAACAAAATGCTCTTCTAACCCGTGAGATACGGCACGGAAGCCAACAACGCTAACCACTGCGCCATATAATACTATTACACTTTGTGCTAAAATTGTGTGTATTTTAATACTCAATAAAAATGAATGAAGATTTTAAAAACACTTAATGGAAGATAATTAAAAATCTCTTACTTAAATTTATATTAAATCGTTACCCATTTACATATATTTTAAATAACCGATGTGTGTTGTGTATTTGCTGTATCAAAAACTAATTATATTTTTAAGTCCGTAGTACTTGAATAATAAATTTAACGACTGCGCAGCGTCCTCAATATTTGTCCGCAAAACAACAGTTAGATTGTATGACTGGTTTCCATACATTTAATGAATGTTGCCTGTCTAAGCACGTGAATTATTGGTTATTTTTTAAATCTTGGTATTCGGGTGATAACGCAGAAGTACATACAATCAACTATTTTATGGCTGTACAAACTTTCTCTGGTCCATGTAATGAGAATTTAAAAATGTCATTTCGTAACGGAGAAAATAGAAAATCTCTTCTAACTGTATATGCAATTTTTATTGATGCGTGTATTTTAATTTTATTAGAAGTTTTAATCTTAAGCGGAACGTACATCGTAGAATTTATTAGCTAAATAGATTTTGAATATTACGAAACTAAACTTCGTTGCTATTAAATAATGTTTTTGGGCTTCTTTAATGGTGTCCAAGTGTTTGAATTTACTGTTATTTAATGTTGTTGGTGTTACATTCCTTTCTTACTGATCCTACTCAATCATGAGATTTAGATAATCTGTAAAATCTGAAAAGATTGCTGTAAGACTAGAACATTAAGGTATGAATACATAAGGAGACCGATTGTTCCTCGATGTAGCGCTCCGCTTTGTCCCTCAACGTTCCACGTAACATATTTGCGTGATCCATACATAGGTTTTATTGAAAAAATAAAACATATTTTTGTACCAATTCCACATTTATGTAATAAGATCAGATCCTATAATATAAATGTGGAATTATTACGAATTACTGTTTTAGTTTTTAAATATAATGCTGCCTAAGGATAATGTCCGTCAAATATTGACACAAAACACCTTAAATGTTACATAGTTTGAAAGAAAAATCGTTATTCGCATTTATATTATTTATCGATTGTTTTTCTCACTCTATTACTGAATATATGTATATTCTGCGACAACTAAAGTGAGTCTCCGAATGTGCCGGCAAAATATTTTACGACATTGTTCCCGATACATGAACGTAGATGTTGACCGGCATGTTCCGCGAAATTTAGTCCCCCAGTGTGTTCGTAGCTTAATTGGTTTACGTTTAATTGCTTTCTTAAAGATGACCGTATGCACTTACTAACTTCATAAAAGAATAATATTTTTATTGGTGTCGATTACTAGAAGTAGCTTGATTCGTTTATCTTATTTTAAGTTTAATATTATTATATTTAAATAAGGTAAGCACAAGTTTATTTACGAAAACGAGTGAAAGAAAGGCGAAATTATTTGCGAGAGTGAGACAGACAAAAGAATGCTTATATCCTGGACATAGATTTGAATTTCTTTTTTTTTTTTTAAATAATTGTCGTTTAATAAAACGAAGAATTATTTACTAAATTAAATTTTCGTCAATACTGAAAAGAAAGGATTTTCGTTTATATCTAAAGCGTTGTGTTTATCGAAATTTTCTAAAATCTTAATGAATTAAAGTGCAATGTGAGTTGACCACATAATATAATCTTATTGAAAAGAATACTTAAAGTTTTGAAATCTTACTCAAGTCTACGCCATCCACTAGCTCGTAGCGTTTGTCGTCTACGGTTTATCGTAGAAGCACATCCCTTGAATATGCGACTATATTTTACGCAGTTCAGCTACTTTCATTACTGTATATTTAATAAACTTGGAATCGGCAATTCAATGTTACAAAATTTTAAAAATACGTTTAATCGTAAAACTATGAATTTTACATATGTACTGGTAAACGAAACGATACAACGAAAGAAATTAATTCGGTACTTGCAAAATAATATCAATTATTTTATGATTCCTAATATTTTTATTACTGTGCATATATTTATATTAGGACGAGTTGTGTCAGTAGAATTTATACTATTTTTTTTATGTTGTAATACAATCTGTAATTTATCGCGCAACGTTTATCAAAATAAGTAATAACACATCTATAATATATAGATTTTTGTATAAATCTCACGTAACTGATATGATAATTTTTACGACTATTTTTGTGAGTGCATGATTATTTATTCGAAAAATGAGCTGTAAATTTGTATTTATTGCTCCGGTTTATTGTATGCAAATGTCAAACATCATTAATGAAAATCCGATGCATAAAAATGTCCAAAATGACATTTCGAGTTAAGTGTGTAGGTAAAGAAAATAATGCGATCTCATTTTCGAATAATAATATAACGAAACCATCTTCCGCCTACATACTATGCATTGATATTCCTTACTGTATTTTTCAATAACATTATTATAATGCTAAATTTACACACCAGTGATCGAAAAAATTACGTAAAGAATTCCTACTAATTATAAATAGCTTTAATAATAAATTATATGCTACAGTTTTTTGACCTTTAGTAGATTTTCTACGCCTGTGTGGTCGAGTGGTCAACATCGTTGGCTACCGTTATGGAAGGCACGGGTTCGAATCCCAGTACGGACAGTTTTATAAATTGATTTTTAAATCGATTTATGAATTTCTGTTCAAAGGCATGGATGTATGTGATTTCTTGAATTCCCCCTTCCACCCATGCTATCCTATGAACGGGGCATATCGAGAGCGATTAGCTAACCACTAGTCCTGCCCTTGCCCTTTCCTTCTATTCCTACTCTCAGGAAAAAGAGAGGTTGAGCAAGCAGTTCTCGTAGAAACATTTCTGTTGAGATAAACTCCATTAGGAGTCCATATGCTCCATATTGGGAGCGGACATGGTAAAAAAAAGAAGATTTTCTTAGCAATGTAAATTATAAAGAGCCATTTTTCCATTATTTTCTTTTCAGATAGTTGTTATGTTATGGACACCCATCCTAAAATAAATATCAATAACAACTATTGGGTTGTTGTTATTTTTCTCGGTAAAAAGAGTTTTTTTAATTATTTCTTATCGTAGTCAGTATTATGAATCTGATTATTTCCAACATTTGAGACTACTTTTTATGTACTTTTTACTTAGATGCAGTGGTGGGCTGTAATATCTTAACAAGTCCCTCGCTGAACCTCAGAGCTATTCGCGGTATTCTGAGTTAGGGGCGAATATTTTTTTATTACTCTTATTTATACTTTATAAGCAATCATTATAAAATCAACCGAATTAACTTAATAAACTTATATTATGTGCCCAAAATATTATTGGTTCCGTCCAGTATATATATACTATGGAAAATACCTGGGGGTCTACTAGGTCGCAGGAATCGGACCGGTCGGTTTCATCCAAAGGCAAACGTAGTTGAGGTTTTCCGGAGCCATTCACAACACGTGGCTCAGCCAGTTCCAAAGTCTCTCTATGACTATCGGAGTAGCACGATGCTGTATTAGTGGTCATATTGTTAACATAGATTTTTACTTTCATGAGAAAGTTTTACAATATGATCAGAACCGGTTACACCTTTTTTATCTGGCTGTTATTGCATCATAAAATTTTGTTGAAGACAGATTTTATATATTATTTTTTTAAGTGTCCGAAGATACTTAAATTGTTTTTAAATTCGTAGATTACCTAACTGTTCTGCGATTGAATTTAAATGATCTTTATTTAGCACAATCGAATAATCAAATCAATGTGTAAACGATATAAATTTATTCAATGGCTGTAGGTATCACACACGGCACTTTGTAATAAGCGGTCATCGGCCAAGCGAACTAGCATACTAGTTCAACTTTTTTTTATTCATATACCTACATACCTCGCCATACAATTCAAGCGATATATTTTTTTTTATCGCGAGATGGTTTCTTGTCAAGCAAGGCAATTAAAAAAGTTTAATATTCGTAATCTTTTTCGTTGGCGCGCTGGGGTTATCAATTGCAGATGGCTTATGGTTTATGGAAACGCTTCTGAAACTGTGGGACGTGAGTAAAAATAAATATTACAGTTGTGCGAAACCAAATTCAACCATATACCCATCCATAGACAGTTGGCTGTCTCAGAGCAAAGCCCTAACACCCGAATGATACTTTTATTTTATTTAATTTAAGTTTCAAATTCAAATTGAGTATAGACAATTCGTAGAAAGTATTTCTATCAAACATAATAACAAAGATTCCGAGCACGAATTCTTCGTACAAGAAAACTCCATACACTTTTTTTTTTATATTTGAGAGTCAACATTGAGACTACAAATATTGTTTAAGCATTCTGTGAGCGGAAGACACTTGTACGAAAGAATCCGCTCACCCGGTGGTGGACTAAGCACATGAGAGGCCCCAGGCGCAATAAAATTTGGAGGCCCTGTTTTTCGAATAACATAAAAACGTCAGAAAATTCCATCTAAAATAATATATATATATTAAAATTTAAACAAAAAGTAAATGGGCTATATAATATAAGCTATTTTAGAGGCCTTGATGATTTGGAGGCCCCAAGCGCGCGCCTCATTCTCTTATAGAGTTATCCACCAACTGTGCCCACCGACAATAAAAATCAGCGCAAACAAAGTATGTATAAAAATAGTTTTTATTATTCATCGTATTATGAAACTTGACTGATGGCTCGAAGTAGTTCCATTAGTAGCTACAGTAAAAGATCAACATAACTTCTCTAATCAAAATATGACAAATATTTTTTAATATACCAATAAAAAAAGTCGTGCTTAAATTTATTTCAATAGTAATAGTTTGAAAATAGTATAAATATTTATTTGATGTGTGTAAATTAATGATTACCTCCTTTAATAAAGTTAGATGAGTGATTAAATTACAAAAATTTATGAAATTAAAACTTTATAAAAAACGGATTCGCTTTATTTGAGAATCGCTGACCAATGGGACATTTATTGGATTATTTGTCTCTTTCTCACGCATTCATTTTCCGGTAGGCTTAGACGGCACAGCCAAAATGCCAAGTACCGTATGAGTTTAAATAAAATATTCAAGACTTTTTTTGGTAAAAGATACTTATTCCGAATTGATTTGCATAAAACTAGCGTTTCTAATAAAGTTGAAAAGTTCATGATACAAAAAATTTAAATTGGATTTTTTCGCGAAATTTCTTCCGTGAAAGATGGTGATTGGAAATATTATCCGGTCGTCATTAAAATATCGTAAATTTAAAAAAGAAACAAAATAGTTTTTATACGCTGGTTTGTAAAACAAAAAATGCCACCATAAAATCGTTGTCAATAAATAAAACTACTTACATGTATTAACACTAGGGCTTGTCGGTTTTCAAATAATGGATTACCAGTTTTTTTAAACTTGGTATCCCGGTTTCAAATATTTTAATAAATATTAAATTTTATTATTATTTAACTAAAAGGTTAAGATTTTCACTTGAAATCGGATTGGTTTTAGTTAAACGAGATGAAATATATAATTTTATAGTCAATGAAGGCTTGTTTCGAAAATATAGTAATAGGTAAAACGGAAAGATTTTTTTTTTAATTTTACAAAAAAATATATTTAAAATACAATACAATACTCTGTTAAATTCCGTCATTGTCTATGATTTTCCTTAACAGCTAAATATTAAAATATGAATTCAGGTTGATTGTTTACCTGTTCAATATTTGATTTTTATTTATTTAATTAACATTGCACAAGGTTGACAAATTATAAATTTAAAACTTTTATAATGAAGAAAAAAAATAGTACAATTTAATATTAAAAGCAGTAGAAAAAAATGGCAAGGAAGTCAACTGAGTTAGCTCCGACGAACTTTAATACATAAAAAATAGTATTCGTCGGAACTCACCCACGTCTACGTGGAATATGTTAACATCTGAAGCAATATTGTTGATCACCGTTAAAGCTCTCCCCAGTAACATCCCCATTGGCAGGCTGGTTCTACACCGTGGGAGAACAGACAATTCTTGTCCACGATTTCTCAAAAAATAATCAGGAACATTTAGATTCACATTCTCAAGAATGGTGAAATTCTCATTTTGGCCTCGTATAAGTCAAAAGAAATATATGGCCGGACAAATTTCTTTTTATCACTAAGTGAATGAAAATAATAAAAGATTTTTAGTACTTTTTCCACTTGAAATTTATTTGATCAGGACCGGTTTCGCTCCTCGCGAGCATTATCAACTGATATAATGCTCGCGAGGAGCGAAACCGATCCTGATCAAATAAATTTTAAGTGGAAAAAGTACTAAAAAACTTTTACTATTTTAATTTTAATGCCATTCCACCAAGTATTGACAGTGAACACCTTAAAAGTGATCACTAAGTGAATGTTCAATTGACTTAAATAAGTGATAATCTGAAGGTGCTACATCAGGTGAATATAGTGGCTTTTCCAGATGTTTAAAATCCAGCTCTCTTATTTTGTCTTGGGTAATTCCTGCTGCATGTGGTTTTGCATTGTCGAGGTGTAAAGTTCTTTTTAAAAAATTAGGCTTATTTTGAAAATATGTTTGTTGTGAATTTTGACTTGAATACACTTTTTGAAGACCCACGTGTATATAGTTTATCTTCGAATAGAAATAATGAAAAATATTTTAGTATTTTTGTTAACAGTATATATTAAAAATAAGTTTTAAAAAATCGCTATTTTAAATAAATATGTAGTTTTATAAGCCGAGTTTTAGGATATATTGGGTGTCACAACAAGCTTCTTTATTTTCACAACATCTTATAATGTGATTCAACCAAATATAAAAATATTAAATCATATTTAGCGATTCTTTCAATGTTAAAGTATGTATTCCTAAATTAGTATCGATATAACTTGAAGTATTTAAGCAAGTGCTCAATCTATCAGTGAGTAACATGGATAATTAAGGCCTTACTTGGGCGGGTACTTAATTAACGAATAAAGGGTCTATTACAGTTTATATATATTCAAGAAATTTGATGAAAAAATCTATTTTAGTTTGTATATAGATAGTCTATTTTAACCGTGTTAAAAAATCTATTTTTAAAAATAGAATTATTAACCTTTTAACCTTGCTAATATAATCTTTGCTTATTTTAGAATGAAGCATTAATTTTACGTATATATATTAAAACATTATTTTATCAAACAGTTGTTTTCTTTTCTTTCGTTGAATGATGTTGTATAATCAAATATGATTGAATACATATGATGAATTACATTGATTTCGTTTCCAAGAATGCATATTTGTTTTTAACCTTTCAGTGTATCAATTTTAAGGTGTTCAAAAGTTTGTGAGAAAGCTTTATATTGAAAGAAAATAAACACTCTTTCGAATCAATCCACATTTATTTTATACGATCAGGACCGTATCAGTTGAAAATGCTCGTGACGAGCGAAACCGGTCCTGAACATGTCAAATAAATGTTGGTGTATGTTTGGGAATCGAATTTAATATGATATCTCATATTACGAGCGCAAAAATGTTTACCGTTAAATAAATTGTACTAGTATACCCTTATAATATCAACTTTTAAAAATGAAAATAATAGGGAAAGCTGGAGTACAACGTAACATTTTTTTTCAAACAAAACTTTAATAAAATATATTCATATTTTACTTATAAGACATACAGTCGGCCAAAATTTATATATCTTCGAAACATAGTAACAATCATTTGTTGATCAATCAAATCTTTATAGTACTCGTATATAAATACAGACCGTGTTTTAATGAAACCTGTTCTCCCCGTCTTCGACTTATCTCCTTTTGATGTTTATATAAAATAATTTTACTTCGAATCTTTTGTTATAGTGGCTAATGGATGACTTTAAATGAATGTACGAGTACTTACTTGTTATCTCAAAATACATTTTAACGGAAAGGATGTTAATTATATTCTTTAATTGACATTAAGCGATATATATATTTGTTTAAATGTGTTTAAGCAGTGGCGGAGTAAGCACTTTGTATGATCCAGGCACAATACAATTTGACGGCCCTGTTTTTCTTATATGACAAAAATGTCACAGCATTCAACATCAATTAAAAATTTAAACTGAAAACTAAATTTTAACTGTATGCTATTTTTGTAATTGCCAATAATCGTAGTAATTCTATAAAATGATATTATTATTTCATATGTGAATAATAGCACAGCGCATTTAATATTCTTAATGAACAATACCAGTACTACAATGTCGACACACAATAATAAAACCGTTTTCGCTCAGCGAAAGAGCATTTTCAAATAACCTATATGATAACAGGCAAAGCGAGCGCTAGACATTTGGCCGCCCCAGAAAAAAATGTATTTTTCCGCCCTATTTTAAAATTCATTAGGCGCTTAGGCGTAGCGCCGGCACTGACTACAGGTATTTTGAAAAATGTTTATAAAAAATATTTATAATAATCAACATGCTATTGTTAAATAAGTGTATAGCCATAGCGTCAAATAAATATAATATATACATTATTTTATTATTGATTGTTAAGCAATAAATGCATTTGATTATTGTAAGATTCAAATGTTTTGTTAAATTCTTTCCATATTTCTTATGTAAATTTTTCTTTTCTATGAACTTGAATATCTTGCCAAACAATAGGACTAAATTTAGTAAATGAATATTTTTGAATAAATATTATAACTGAAAACACGAATCTGTCACGAAGATGCGTTTCTAGTAATTAATGATCGTGTAATGACAATTAATTAGAAAAAATATTCTTTTGTTAACTTTATCAGATTTTTACTGTTAGGCGCATTACCGTATTGCTCAATCGGGTAATGCCACATTATGAACATAAATTGTGCAGCGCTTTATCCGACAAATACTTTTTTGGTAAGCACGACATTTACTACGAGATTTAAGCTCCGATACCACAGATTTATTAGAATGTATATAAAAAAAAAACGTTGCATCACCGGGCAATAGACACTTAAAGAAATGAGCGGAATTAATAAGCTGGAATCATGGACTTAGAACTGGTTTCAATTAAACAGAAATGTTTCTTTGTACAATGGGGTGACTGGCCGTTTCAAATTGAGCTCCTCGGAAGTGAAATTAACCGAGTGGTATTTTAGGCTATTACGTCCAAAATGAATAAGCGACGATGGACATGTGCTGATGGTGCCTCAAGAAAGCCTGAATTCTACTTATCTCTTCTACCGACCGGATGGATTACATCGTCGTGGAAGACCACTGATGACCATCTATAGGATTTTCTCGATGGAGCTACGGGACGCTAAAATGACATGGGAAGAAACAAGAAGACTGGCGAGGGACAGATACTCTTTAAAGAATCATGACGTGGCCATATGCTCCGACTAGGGAATGGTTTTTTTAAAAGGAAAAAATGAATTATATGCTAAAATAATAAAACATTTTTACTACTTTTTCCACATAAAATTTATTGGATCAAGACCGGTTTCGCTCATTATGAGCATTGTCAACTGATAAGAAAAACAATGAAACAGTGATATTTATACAAAATTTAAGTAAGAAAAACAAGGTATGACAAACAATTGGAATTACAACTAAGCAAATAAATTGTAGCAAAATACAAGAAAAATAAACTATAAATAAAAAGTTGAAGACCTCTTAGCAATGCAAACTATTGCATCAAAAATCAATTGAGTATGAATTATCATTAACAAAGTAAAAACCAAAAATGAGTGTATATAATAAATAAATAAATCTTAATGTTTGCCAATCATAATTAAAGAGCGAAACCGGTCCTGATCCAATAAATTTTATGTGGAAAGAGTACTAAAAATGTTTTATTATTTTTATTATAATGGAATTCCACCAAGTATTGACAGTCAACACCTTAAAAGTGAATTATATGCGTTGAAATATTTTAAATTCCACAATTGGTGTTCCGCGAACACATACATAACTTAAAAACAACTCTTTTGCAATATTTTTCCGGGAAATTATATTTAGATAGATTTTTGGGTCCATTTTTCGTGATAATTAAACCATTAAGGTTTATCGCTAGTGATTATGAAAATCTAATTGATTCCATCAGTGATCCTAATTTTAAACAAACAACAGCCATTCAACGAATTCAGGGTGAGTTTGTTAAATTATTGTTGACTTTCGTTATCTACAATCTATTTATGTGATGCAGGATTTTCTTACTACGCTGCAATGAAGTTTAAGTCCAGAAACAGGCTCGACTTCATACCGGATATAAGAATTCAACTCACGAGTATTAAATGTACCTGATATCCATACAATTTGCATTCAAGCACTCAAAATTGTTAATTATTAAAATTAATTAATACAAATCCTTCAATAACTGGGCGTAGCGAGAGCGATTAGCGAACCACTAATCCCTGTTCTAACTGTATCCTTCTATCCGCAATACTCTCTTCCGAAAAGAGAGGTTGAGCGACTGAGTAGCAAACAGTTCTCGTAGAAAAATGTCTTCTGTGATATATCCATTAGGAAGCTATATTCTCTACTTTATGAGCGGACATAGATTAAAAATATAAATCAATTATTTTTGAAAAATTAGTTGATAACATTACTATAACAAGTTAAAATACTTGCTATATGTTATCTAATATAATACTGTCAAGAATTTTATGATTATTTGTTCTCACTTTTAGGGTGTTCACTGTCAATACTTGGTGGAAAGGCATTATATTAGAAAAAACACAATATTCCTTTGTACTTCATTCCACTTTATTTAATATGTCAGGACCGGTTTCGCTCATTACGAGCATCGTCAACTGATAAGAAATATAATTTAACAATGCTATTTATTTCCGGGAAAAATAGGAAACTATCATTAAGCCTATTCACTCTTTTAATGTCATTATTTTAATTGTATCACTTTGTCAAAGAATTCCCAAATTTTAATTATGTTTGTAATTACTTTCAATCCCCATTCTAAATTTATTAATCTGAGATGACTTTTTAATTATATGTAAGATGTGTTAAACATTTTAATTTTGTGCTATTTTAGAATCACTTTTAATGTAATTGGTATTTTCTTTTCAATGCCAATTGTTGTTTATAACTGTTCATTTTTGTATAAATAGCATTGTTAAATTATATTTCTTATCAGTTGACGATGCTCGTAATGAGCGAAACCGGTCCTGACATATTAAATAAAGTGGAATGAAGTACAAAGGAATATTGTGTTTTTTCTAATTATTTGTTATATTGTATATTATTGGTAAAAAAATGTCAGTCTTTGAAACACTCTGTCCCTCATCTGTATTCAAAAAGTTGGTCACCTTCGTGTACTTCGTTGTTCAAGCACGGAAATTTCGGTACAAGTATTTCACATTTGAATCAGGATATGTAGATACAAATACAGCATTTGTGGCGACTCGGAACAATGCTTTTAGTTCTCATAAGTAAAAACTTGGCATGGTATAATTTATAGTGCAAACACGCCTTTATTTTTTAAGATAAATATTTAAGATTGAATTAAAATTGACCAACTTGCGTTGAATATTATTGACTTTTTTGAATATGTCATTAAAACATTTATTCATTAATAATCATCAGATTTTTTACGGGCTTATGCTCAGAGGCTTTATTTAGAAAACAGTAAACATAGATACATAATTTATATTCTTTAACATAAATTATCTAATTATAAAATCACAGTTCGTTAATTTTTTAAGTCTATTGGCGAGATTGTTATTTTAATTAAGAGAAATATGTGTAATAAAAACATGGTTTTCTGCGTATCTGTTGTAGAAAAATACTTATTAGTATTAAAATGAAATAAAGAATGTGAAAAGATATAACCGTTAACCGGGCGTAGAGCGGGGATGTTTACACTATTGATTTTTAAAATGTTGACTTTCCTTTGGGGGTAAATCCTAATGGAACATAAAAAATAAATGCTGTCATCAGTTGTATTTTCAACATTAATTACTTATGGTAGTGGTAATCGACTCTTATTGATTTTCAATCCTTTATTATGTATAATATTATGAAAATATATATTTTATTAAAGTCGTAGCGATTTTTTATAAGTTGATTTAGAACGTACGAAAAAATATATTTTGTGTTTGTATGTTTTAATATTTAAATATTTGATGGTCTGCCCAGAGTACACTCGGTTTGGCGACCAATTACTTTTTTTATATTAGAAACCTTCACTTAAATACTTAATATATTGAAATCTAATTGTATGACGTCTAGCAAGATTTTTTAACGAAATTTTGAAGATTTTGAGTAAATTCGTGTAAAATATTTATCAAACCATCAAACATCTATCTATGTATTTGTATAAAAATGAATGTTTGTTTGTCCTGAATGCGTTCCTAAACCGTTTATCCGATTGTGATAAAACTTTTGTGAGTCGTTGTGCGGATGCCTGTAGAGATTTCTGAATTAGTAAAGCCATCAGTGGGCTGCAAATACGTTAACAATGGGGCTCGCTTTAAATCAAAGCAATTCTCGGTGTTCTGGGCAATCAGTGAGTTTTTTTATCACTCCTATGCATTTACACGTAATACTATATTATGTAACAAAAAACACTTTAATAAACACAATTAAAACAAGAACACTTTCTTTCTTTGAGTGTGCAACGCATGCTGAGTAGTCACTAGTTTACGCTTCGATCATTGAAAATTAAAATTTAATCAAAGAGTAATCAATTTTCTCCGGTAAATAAAAAATGTGAAGTTACACAATCACAAGAGTAGATTGCGTGTAAAAAACAGATGTTGGTCAGACCCTCAATCAACCAAATGTTCATTTTTACTTAGATAAAATTCTCAATAGCACTCCGGTCTAGTTGCTAATTTTATCAAACAGATCGAGCAAACCGGTGGAATCAATACAATCTCATATAATTACATCACTAAATCGACTGATAAAATCTGCTCCAAATAAAATTACCAGTAAGACAATGATTGAAAAACAAATAAATAGTAACACGTACTTCTCTTAAATTGGAATATTTTTTGAGCATATCGATCATGATTAATTAGGTTCAGGTGAAGTTGACAGATCGACAAAGACATTATTTTGTTGATTATTTTTAATAACACTTGAAGTATTATTATTCTGGTTTATAAAAAAAATATAACTTGATCTAATGTTATCTACACACTATGATAATACATTTTATAAAATTGAAATGTCCGAAACATTTCTGGTTGTAGATTTTGCGTTATTGTTTTTTTATGTACATGATTATTTTAAATAAGAGATAAAGTTATTAAAGGTATATAAGACATGCGTTGTTCGTGAACGAATGAAGTCAAAAAAACTAATACTTTAAGTAGACGATAATCTTTTGTACATATTAAAATCGTTGAAACAATTACGCTACTTTGTCAGCGAACACTTGCAGAATGCAATGAGAATTTAACTACAGATTAATAAATTTCTTTTAATCAGTGACACGAATTGAAAAGAACGAATCGGAGAGGACATATTACCTAAAATGGTTGAATCACAACTAAATGACCCTTTTCTAAATTTTGTGAAAAAAAGTGAAGATATTTTTTTCTTCAAAGGGAGGTGTAGTAACATAAAGGTTGGAAACCACTGCCTTAGAAGGAACGTTGACTGGGAGTATAACATTATGACTAAATATGAAATAAGATGGGGAGGTATTAAATTGTGTGACATTTTTATACTACTAAAAATATAGTCATTTTATCTCGGTAGCAGTGGCGGATTAAGCACACGAGAGGCCCTAGGCGCAATAAAATTTGGAGGCACTGTTTTTCTGATAACGTAAGAACATCAAGAAATTTCGTGTAAAATACATACAAATCTGAACAAAATGTAGTTGGGTTTTTTAATATAAACCATTTTTGAGGCCCCAAGTGCGCGCCTCATGCGCTTATAGGATAATCCGCCACTGCTTGGTAGCGTTTTTTGTTTGTATCATATTTTATTGAATTCAAAATGAATTTTAAAAATATATACGATAAAAGTCTGCAATATGAACAAAGACACACAGGTTGCTGGAACGTTTTTTTTAATACTAATATCGTCTAACTAAATAATAATTGCCACCAGTACAGTAGATTATAGCAGACATGTTAAGTAAATCTTATTATAAATGACGCTGTAATATTATTGTGTCCATGCAGAGCCGTAAATCAAGATAATTTTACTAGTAAATATGCCAAATACGTACATTGGTGTATTGAGTATAAATTGGCATTTAAATCTGGTTTTTTTCTTAACGACTCGTACCAGCCCTTCTCAACTGCCGTGGCGCGACACTCAGCTGTGATCCCAAGATTTTGAGATTGACCATTTTTCAATCCCGGGATTGAACACTCAACATGAAATCGTGTATAAATTGGGATTCGGTGTTGAGAAAATTTTTGATCTGCGATTTTGAAATCGTGGGATTTTTCAAACAATTTCATGTCAATTTCAAAAACCTAGAAATTTACGGATTTAACAAATGAACAGCGCGAGAGCTCTTATTTTTTTAGCTCTTCCATGTTTCCTTTTCTTAATCCCTAAATACCGGGAATAGTACTTTAGCAATTACGGGATTTTGGGATCACAGAATTAAACGGGATCCCGGGATTGGATACACTAATTACAAGGTGTGATCAGGGGTGGGGTGGAGGGGGCTCGCAGGGGCTCGAGCGAGCCCCTTGTTAAATTAAGAAAAACATTATTCTTGAATCTCCGCGTTATATAATTTATAAATTTGCACTATATTTAAATTAAAACAGTTGCAATTTACATTTGGGATTTCTGACGAACATTTTTCAGCTATTGATATTGATTAAATTACGACATCCTGCGTACTGCTACAAAATATATGTGTATAAAGTAACATTCGATAACTTCAATAATTATTGCGTATAATTGCGTATGAGTGATAAAAAAAAATTACACCTTCTACAGAACATCACGAATAGCTATAAGATTTAACTAGCTCCTTGTTACCGTATTGACAGCCCATCGCTGGGTGTGATGTGAAAATTGTTATAATCAAATCGTTCAGTTATAAGAAAATATAATATTTTAATGACGAACCGGTACAACTTATTGAAAACAAGAAAATAGTTCGAAAAAATTACATTCTGTCCCCGAAATTAAACTTTCAAGAAACTTAAGTAATTAATTAAATTGATTTTTTTTCTAGTCGAACTTGATTATAATATTTTGAAAAATATCAATGTATTTTTATTCTACAATTAGTATACATATTATATTTTATAATATTTGTTTATTTGTTAAAATATTAAAATTATAGTACATGACATAACAGCCGACGCTAAATCGCCATGCACTTGAAAAATATAATAAGACAATATATAAAATAAAAATACACAGTACGTCAAATTCAACACAAAAAATCAAGAAATATAATAGAAAAATTTATCAAACAGTTCACAAATACCATAACTAATAATGTATAGCTGTTTCGGTTTACGACCTTTGTTCTGACGTTTCAAATGATTTGACGAGGCCGTAAGCGGAAATAGCTACCACCTCTTTGTAAAATAATTATTGTAGAACTATAACACATTGATATTTTTTCACCATATCATTTCAAAAATATTTGTTTACTACTGTGAATTTTGTGTCATAGTGGAAACAAGTTTGAGAAGGACTGATCCATAACATGGAAGTTTTATCGAACTAAGGCGCTAAAGCGACTTTTTATGTTTTCCTAAGTTCATTGTCTTCGAGTTATTATTAACAATGCACAAAATAATAAAATACTTACATTGGAACATAAGAAAGAAACTTTATTTAATTACATACATATAAAAATGGTTTTAACAATCATAGTATAATGACTGTGTTGTTAACATTGTTTACTTGGAAAAAAATATTTATCATACGGATAGAGTAAAACATTTTTTTAGTAAGTTTTTACAGATTTATAGAAAAATAAATCAACACAAACAAATAAAATGTTCTCGTCAAATGTGGATGATATGGATTCTTTCTAGAGTATTAAGTAGAAATTATTTTATAGATACTGGTTATAATTAAAGTTAATTTTTCGCTTCTAAGTTCATTAATCACTTTGAGAAGAAAGAGGAATAAGAATGGAAGAATAGTTCTAAGAATGTGCTTACATGACAGAATCATAACAGAGAATTATGAATTTGGTCACAAATCTACGAATTGATTAACACATTGATTAACTCTCGCGGCTCGGAAACTAGAAAAATACTTCTCTGCCGATGGGGGTCGTTTAGGGATCCCAGTGGTTTCCTCATTATTGGCCTTATTCTTATGAATTAAAAAAAATAGTTTAAGGGCTTTAAAATATCTCTCTGCATCATTCCTCATACATTTTTTTTTATAAAAATCCGTGTTTTTTTAATAAATAATCATATTTTAAGTTGCGCGTAAAAAAGACGTCATCCCAGCACAAATATGAATTTGCAACTGACGCGTTTAGCCCAGCTATCTTACGAACGATCGCTGATAAGCGGGCGCTTATCTCGTTATCGCGTTATCGCGTATTTATATAAACTACAAAAGGTCCAAAAAACTATGATATAAGAATACCTTAATTATAAATATTGTATCACCCATATTAAAATAGATATTTAAGAAAATGTGGGTATTGGGGTCGCATTTCTTGAGCTTAGAACCGGAAAAGTAAACAGCTAAGCTTGTACATGGTACGTGCTAAAAACTCTTTTTAATACCAATTCTTCATTAAGCCGTTTTGATTTGTATTAATAACACTGCAACATTTTCTTATATTATCAGTTGATAATACTCGTCATGAGCGAAGCCAGTCCTGAACATAATAAAGTGGGAATTAGTACAATTTAAATTTAAAAAAATTAAATAAATCGACTTTTCGATTTCTGTTCGAAGACACGGATGTTTGTGACGTCTAAAAATTCCCACTCACAATTCTAATCCTAAAGTGATTAGTCAACCACTAGTCCTGTCTTATACTTTCTTATTCTACTACTCTCTTCGAAAAATGAGAGGTTGAGCGACTAACTCACAAACAGACCTCTTAGAAAACTCCTGTTAAGAAACCTACATTAGGAGGCCACATGCTCTTTCTTTTTTTTTTTAAATAAGTCAATTTTATATGTTTGAAATGTTTCTATACCCACATAAAAGATAACACGTAATGTATTTAACAAAATATTTATTTTAGTTTAGCTCAGAGTTTAAATCAATTTTTGGTCTGAATTTAAATAAACTTTTGGTATGAATAAAATTCAATTTTTGGTCCGAATAAAAATATTATACGGTCAGATTTAATAATCATTTTGGTAAGGTTAGGTTAGTTTAAGTTTTTTTTTAATTGTCATGTAAATTATGACTATTTTATATAAATTCTGACCATTAATTATTTATTCTGCCCTGTGTACACTGACCGATATATTATGACCATTTAATATAAATTCTGGCCAATGTGATAAAAATTATGACCGAAAATATATTAAAATTCATACCGGTTAAATACGAGCCTTTATAATTTCCGTGCATGTTTCAGAATATAAGATCTGTTAATATTTTCCTAAGAAAAGACAAAATTTCTTTTTAAGACAAATCAAGGTGCAAAGCGACATTTTGAAGAGTAGCAGTTAGTGGATACCTCCAGCGGAGTCGAACAATGGCCGTTGTATTATTAGAGGCACCCAACTTAAGTAGGCGAACGAGATAAATCACCCACTAGACCCACTCGCATTATCGTTGTCATGAGACTTAAGTACCCATTCTCGTTGCCCATCAGAGTAATTTCAATTTATTTACGTTTGCATACCTACGCAGTATTTTTTTAACCTGTTTTAATAAGAAATTGGACTTGCGGTGAATTATTGTCAAGTCCGATAAAGATGGCCGATTATTTTTAACATTTTCTTAGATGTACATATAAGGGGCTTAGTAACATTCATAATTCATAAACTCCAAAAACCTACTTTTGAGAAAATCGCAAAAAAAACACAGGAGCACAATGTTTCGTAACCATAAAATATGTTTTAAATTACTGTGAATATTTATCGCAAGTGAAAAGTGACACTTTTTTAAGATGCAAAATATACTGTCGCCTGCTCTAGCCCAGTTTGTTAGAGCTTGCTCTACCAATCACGCAGGTCTGGGTCAGATCAGAGTGAATTTGAGATTTATTCAATTGAAAGTTGCGATCGAAGACTGGGTTTTTGTGATGTAAATCCACATTATTTCCTCTCCTCCCATCTTTCTAATCCTTGAATGGCTGGGTGTAGCGATAACGATTGGTCAACCACTAATCCTGTTCTAGCCTTATCCTTCTTTCCCTATATTCACTTTAAAAAAGTGAGCTTGAGCGATTGAGTAACAAACAGTTCTCGTAGAAAAAAAACTTCTGTTGAGATACCTCCGTTGGGAGGCCATATGAGCAGACATGAGGAGTACATGGATAAAAAAATATACTAATACACGATAAAAAATACAGATAGCTTTTTTTTCAATTGCAAATACATAGAGTCAATGAAAAGTATGCGCAGTTGTAATAATTTGGTAAAACTGTAAATAATACCACATTTAAAAAATATTTTACAGCATAATATTTCTCATATTACATTGTTGATACTAAAATGATAAAATATATATAAAAGTAAACACATAAATTATATTAAATCCTTCGCAAAAATTCTTCAATGCCAAGTTTTCGTAGAATGACGAAACCTTGATGGTATTTTAAGCACTTCTTTAATGTTTACGTCTCAGAACTTACCGCAGAATTAGGTATTTAATATTTCCGGTTTCGGAAATTTCCGTCCTTATTTTGTGATGTTTTTGATTTTTTTCACCTTAAATATAGTAGTGTAACATTTTTCGGGTGATTTCTGGCTAGCGATTATTTTTTTACAATTATTATTTTAATTTGCTTACATGATGAACATTGTAAGGAACGGTGTGTTTAGGTGTCATACCAGCGGTGGGCTGCCAATATTTTAACAAGAGGCTTGCTTAATTTCGAAGCAATTCTCAGTGTTCTGAGGAAGGAGTGAATTTTCTAATCGCTCCTATGCAATTATATGCAATACTTAAATAAGCAATCGATTGTTACTTAATACACTTATAATATGTAACAATATGCAATTTACCGTAAACTTACTAATGTAAATAGCTAAAAATGTACTGTTATGTATACTGAAGCTGTCGTAGTTAATATATAAATTAGAAATTGCAGTTATATACTAATTTAATATGAGAATATTGCTTTATCTTGAGTTAACAAGGGACTCGCCGACCTTAGCGAAATTCAACAAGGAGCTCTAGCTCCAGCACCAGCCCACCCCTGTGTCATACTGATAATTCTATTCTAGTATAGATAATGACATCACTATTTTACTAACGATTGTAATGTTGCAATTAGATAAATAAAGTTTCGATTTGAAAAAATGTTTTTTACAGCTTTAATAAATGTCTCCGTCATTCGTTATGCCCGCCTCCTTATTGCCACAATTATGTCTGGTCACAAGTTATCCGACCTTCCGATTTTTCTTGACTACTTCCCAAGTCATGCCAACGTCCCAGAGGTCCATCAGGTACACTCTATTGAGTATCGTCTAAGACAATGGAATCCATCTGGTCGAAAGAAGAGACATTTAATACTCAGATACCTCTTGACAATCCACAGGATGTGACGAAGCCAAAAATCTCGAGCAAAAACAATATAAATATATTAAAAAAAAACTTCATAGTCAGTGTTGGAACTTCTAAATCTTAGGGCCTCAAGAAAGCTTCTATTATATAACTCAAATATTTTTTGTTCAGATTTTTAAATATGTATATTATTTTTCATGGATTTTTTTAACGTTCTTATGTTATCCGAAAAACAGAGCCTCCAAGTTTGATTGCGCCTGAGGCCTCCCATGTGCTTAATCCACCACTGTTCATAGTACTAACATCACATTATTTGTTAAAGATCAGGACCGGTTTTGCTCATTGTGAGCATTATAAACTGATGAAAAAATAAATTACCACAAGCTTATTTATACGCAACGAAGTGATATTAAATGGATTTTGTGTAAATTACAAATTAAGCGATAAATAATTCCATCAATTGACAATACTTGCGATGAGCAAAACCAATTCAGATTTTTAATGAGTAATGTGAAATTATTACTGAAAAGTGTTTTTCTTTTAATAATGGCTTTCCACCGAGAATTACAGTGCACACCTTAAAATTGATTCAATATTTATTTTGAAATTCTCCGTATGTGAACGTCTTCAATATTTTATTGTGTTCGTGTGACGAAACGATTGGTACACCCACAAAATCAGTATGCTACACATTATTCTGTCCACTATCACGTGAAATGCATTGCTCCATGCTCTTTTATACGTAAATTACACCGGAATCGCTACAAGCTCATAAATTCAAACATGTTTTCTCATTAAAGAAAATGTAATCTAATGTTTGGAATCTCTGTAAATAAAAATACCGCGATATTTAATGCTTAATAAAAAAAACGAGTACTCGATAACGAAGTATTTTCCTATACTTACGTAGGTATTCTGAGTGATGTAATTTTATTAACCGTTTGAATACCGCGCAAATAAATCATTAATATGTCCCGGAGATACTGCGTGTTTTTGAGAAAAATAATTTTGCCTAATATACACTCGAATTCGATATTTTAAAAACCTATATTGACTCAGTATAGATGGCACTACACATATTCATAAAAATATTGCTTATATTCTATTAGAATATCAAGTATTTGATTTTTTAAATGTTTTGTACATCCGTGTTCGCTTGCATATGTTCCAGACACCTGTGTCCGCTTGGGATCCAATTGGTTAAAAGTAAATTTAAAGTATTTATCATACAGATTTTCATTATCAAATATGTAATAAAACATACATAGGTACTCATATAGTGGTAATGTATGGGTCTAATAAAAAATATCAAATTCGATAACGTGTCCATGCCAGTCGTTTTTTTTACTCTTATAAAATCATTGTACTTTTTTATTTTACTACATTTTTGATTTACGACCTTTATAAAGTAGCCAGGTACCATATTATTATATTGCTACTTTTGACGCAGTATAATTATTTAAAAATACTAAAACGTAAGAGATTATTATTGTGAATTGTTTATTTAAGATATATCGTTGAGAATTAAGTGACAAAATGTTGATTCTATAATAATCGATCCAAACATAAATAGTAACTATGTATAGTAGCTTGTATAATCTGAATGTTTTTAAAAAGTCTCTCAAATGCTCAATTTTTTCAATAATAATTTATTGAAAATAATGACTTTTTGCGAAAATCTGATGAAGAACTAATGCACTGAGTGACTATTATGGCTTCAAAAAACGTGTTTTTCGGCACGATGAATTCTTTACTGGGTAAAGCATGACAAAATACGTATATTATGACATTTAACTCTTTTTTGATCGACATGTCACCCAATGATTTCCTGCAGCAAACCAAAGATATGTTAAATTCTAAAATAAATTTTTACTTATCTCAAAGTTTGAATAATTCTAAAGTTATAAATTTAAATTTGATAACATACTTTGTTATTATTATTTTTAATCTGACAAAGGGATCGTAAAATTAAACTATTCAAAGGGCTTTTGTTGCTATCTCTTAATTCCTGAATGTGAAAAAATAAGGGTATTAGGATTTTAATTGGAGTCGTTCAAATTCAATATTGAAACTCCACCAAGCACCTTCAGTTGATATTTTAAATGACTGGGATTTATCCTTTGATCAAGTGCCAAGAAGACTTGCCAACGCAAATTCACAACACTAGTATATGTGTGAGATAACATTTTTTAAAAGTTTTGTATCGATGGCCAAGTTCCAGTTAAGTCAAAAATTTGATGTTTTGAGATATATGTTATTACCTATTATATTCGAATACCTTTAATATACCCATAAACGTAGAACTACTGGTTTTCCCTCGGTTCGTAGATGTTTGTATATGAAAGTAAACAAATATAAACAATCTTCTCTCAGCTCCATATAAACACAATTCAAAATATCATTTTATGATTTTGTCAACGCTGCAATGAATTTGAAATTTATTGAGATAATTGATGAAGTGTTTCAATTAAAAGACGAGGCAAATAATGATTATTACTTTTTTACAACTCAGTTTAGATGTGTCAAAGCTTTGGTCAGCTATATCTTAACACTACCATTTTCCTATGCAAGTTTTAGCCTATCGAACTAAACCATCGATATATCTTACCATTTTCCTTTCAAGTGTACATAGTCTTAGATAAAAGCTCTTGAAAAACCTTTGCGTTCGTTTGAATGCACTTAACATTGCTTTGTTACGAGATTCGCTCAATATTTATAACAGGTCGTTTATTCTTAACTGGTGGTGACGGGTAAAACGTTGTGTACTTTAAGAAGATTGATTCTCGTGTATGCATACGTATAGTTTATTCATGGATGCACAACCCGCGTCCAGTTTGAATTTTTTTGTGGCCTTATATATATATTTTTTTTATTGTACATAATTAAATAACTGTATTTATTAACCGATACATATTGACAAAAGATAAATCTAAAGAGTCATTTTTAATATGGATTGAATTGCATATTGAATTATATGCATATAAAACGTGTAAAAATATTTCATAATAAGCATTGTTTAATTTTTACTTGCGGTCCGAACCAATTGTATTTTGCTGTGCGACCTACAAGAGGGAAAAGGTTTTGCACGCCTGATTGAAATAAATGTCACGGCTACTTTGTGTTAATTATTTTTAATATGAAATAATAATGGCGGGAAAATTTAAATGTCAAAAAATTTCATTTCTAAAACATGTATAAAAAAATCTGCACTACTATTTTGTTAATGAATCAGATAAGAGGTGGTCCATAAATAAATGATGTCACACGATTTTATGAATTATGCAATACAAGCCGAAAGTCAGATTTCTTAAAATTATCCAATTGAAAATATTGCATTTGCTGTGGGTTTTATCTACTAAATAAATTCGACTTATTATTAATCAACAATACTAATAAATTCAAAATTGCTTAAATTGAAAAACATGACATCATCTTTTTTTTCTTGGTAAATTGTAATATTAAACATGTAAGCTATAATTTCTCATTAAAGAAACAGTCATGCCATAATGAGGTAAATACTAAATTCACTTGTTTGGTTCTTTACCTCAGTGCTCCGCAACCTTTTCATTTACCCAGCACGCCGAATAATTATGCGGCACACCACAAGCAAATATATATTTTAAAAAAGTACGTTTTACGCGGGATACGTTCATGGAAAACAGCAAAACTGTGAAAAAATTAATACGATTTATTTATGCTAAAAGAACTATATAAACCTTTACGTAAGTCAATATTAATTTAAATATACACTACAAACATATTTAAGAATTTAGTTTTTTGCCTATAGTGCACTCCGAAACCATAATTAAAATAAATTGAGAAGAATATACACTTTAAATTGTATTTCAAACATACTTTTTACTGGGTTGAGTAAAATTGAGTTAAATCGAGTAAAATGGAACTAACTGACATTTTTAAGTATTTTGACTTATGGTAACTGGTCCAAAATATTTCAAATTTCAAATTGATGAAGTAATCGAATTGAAAACCGGTTAAACTCACATTTATTATTATGAAAAAGGATACAAGCACAAAAAAATCGTTATGCTCAGTATTTACAAGTAACTAGCTGTAAGCCCGTTGACCTCAACGGGGGGATTTTTGTTGCATTTTTAAGAAGTCAGAAAATTACAAACCTATTTATTGAATAAGCCAGAAATTCTAAAAATAAAATAAATATATCTCGGGCCATATATCGACAGCATGCCCTGTAGTATTTAAATTGTAAGTTATTTAATTTTTGGAATAATGTTGAGTTTGCTAACAATTAGTTTTCCTATTAGCAGAAATATACCTCGTAAATTACCTAATTTTTGGAATAATGTTTAAGTTTGCTGACAATTTTTTTCGTAGTGACAAAAATTTCGTAAAATATTAAATCTTTGGAATAATGTTCAAGTTTGCTAACAATCATTTTTCATAGTAGCATAAATCGACCTCGGCGCATATATCGACAGCCCTGCAGTTTTAAATTGTAAATTACTTAATTTTTGAAATAATGTTTACGTTTGCTAATAATCATTTTTCACATGCAAAATGGTATAAATTAATTGCACATTTTATCAAAACAAAATTATCAATTTTCCATGTTACAATCAAATGCATATTTATCAAATTAATCAGAATAAATTAACTTCACTAATTCACCAAACGGAGCTTATTTTTAGGAATATATGAGTCTTTAAGGGAACCAAACATAAAAATGGTGAAACTTTTCCATTTGACTTTTAAGTGCAATTACGTTTTCAATTAATTTTTGTGGGAACTGTCATCAACTTTTAATTTTATGTGAAAGTTTTTTCAATAAATAAGCATAAAAAAGTAATACAAAATAACTTAGATTATTCCACGTATTGTGCTACAAACTGTGACACGTGTTTCGCCTATTTCAGAGGCATCCTCAGACAGACTTACTTTCAGTAAGTAAAAGTAAGTCTGTCTGAGGATGCCTCTGAAAGAGGCGAAACACGTGTCACAGTTTGTAGCACAATACGTGGAATAATCTAAGTTATTTTTTATTTTATATTCAAATGAACTTCCACAAAGATACCGACGAATCCATCGAAAGCATAAACAATGTATTTTAGAGAAAAAATGATTGAAATTATGCAATAAAAAGGGTGGGTTCAGTTCACTTTTTCCCATCATCCTAACTTGGCTCACTTTGCCGTATTTTAATCTCGTTGACGTTGAAGTTTAATCTATCAAACTATTTCGCTTACTTTATTTATATTACTATTTGAGCATAAATTTACCTTGTCCAAAGCATAGACTCGTTTACTCGTTATTTAAAACAAAAGATACAAAACTTTTAAATTATCGGGATAAATTCTAAATACCCTCTGTTAAAAAGTAAAATATTTAATAGCCGTCAGCATATGACACACATGGAATATTTGCATTTAACTGTCGAAACTATATTATGTAAAATATACCACATTCATATTTGACAGACGTCACAATCTTGAATAAAAACAATCGAAGTCAGTTTGTGAATCACAAATATCGTTCCATTTTCAAATGCTTGATTTATATAATGTATTTTTATCGCCTTGATATTTATGACGTTAGCTCAGTTGATAGAGAGCTCGACTGGTAATCCAGAGTTCTGTGTTCGATCCACGGTCGCGGCGTTTTTTTGTATGAAATTTTTTCAGCGATTTGTATCGTCAAATAATAAACAGTGTATTGGGAAAATATGTCTTTAGTATGAATAAAAATATTGCGTCAGCGGAGCTTTGAGAAGGGAGGGGGAAGGGGCCGGGGGAGGGGATATCGCGGACAATCATTCAGACGGACGGACATTATCGAGTATTAATATATAGATGGTAAGATGCAAAAAAAATAACTGGCCATGTACATTCACAACCTTTACATAAAGTATCTTAAAACATGTCAAAACTTTGAAGTTCAAAATCTGCATTGTGAAAATTTGCAGTTCCCTTTTGTTTAACTCGGCTCAATAATACGATTTAAAATTACCTCTGACAAAACAAAATGCGCCTATGAGTCGTCGGCTGAATATTGGTTTTAAGACACAAATCGATTGATTTTTTACTTGTCTTTGAAGTAAGAAACAAATTCGTTCACTGTCAATAACGTGGTGGAAAGACATTATTTTCATAAAATAAAAGACTCATTTGTACTAATTCTACTATTATTTCATATGATCAGGATGATTGCTCATGACGAGCAATATCAATTCACACCTAGCATTGTTTCGCAACACACCTCTACGGTTGCTGAGCACTGTCTTACCTGTGTAAAGTTGATACATTTGTTCCGAGCTTACTTCGATTTTGTTTTCCTACACAGAGTCTGACGGTTGACCGAAACGTGTTTTGGTAGGCGAGATATTTGGGTTTTACGGCCTTTTTTGTATGTGTAATGAACGCCTCTTCAATGTATTGTGGTACAGGTAAATTGTACTTCTTTGTTAGGAGGCATGCGATCTAACTCGTTTTTTTAATGTTCTCGGCGATACTTGAAGTCCGGAGCTTTGTAAATTCCAACAAAAGATATAATTTCCCGTCAATACATTGCAATGTTGTCCGCAAACAAAGTCATTTTTGGTTTAATAAGCCCGCTCATCCGCAAGATTTCAATAAAAACACTAGAATACAGTCAAACCTCGATTGAACATGCCCGGAATTCATGTTAATCCGATATTTAATACAATTTCTTCAATTCCGTTTCGATGAAGTACAATTATTTTCAGAGTTTATGTTTATTTCCCACAATTTATTTTTGTCTAAAAACTTTAAAAATACGTATATTTTAAAATAAATTGAGGATATTTGAAGCTTCTTACAATGATTAATGACATACCTAGACGACTCAACGTCGAATCAATTTATTTACATAATTGAATGAGTTTTATATTAACAGTACAAAAATTTGTAATTCCAAACCAATTTGCGTGATTTTTTAAATAATAGAATGGATATATTTAAAATAAAAAAATATTCACAAAATTTAAGTCTTCTCTCTAACTTTTTCGATGTCAGTGAATAAAGAAAAATATATCTTTAGAAAAAAAAGAAAAACAAAAATGGCGACAGTAGGGTGGACTATCTTTCTAGGTAATCAGTGAATAATAATGAAAATAAAATATGTTTCGGAAAAAGAAGAAGAAAAAACAAAATGGCCTACGAAGTAATAAAATACGAAAGAAAAGCATTATCCGCTGTTAACAAATATTACAACATACAAACCAAATTTAATTAAAATTTATTTGACAATCAAAAACTTACCATAGGCTACATCTATATATATAAAACAAAGTGGGGTTATTTACACCACGTATATCTCGAGAATTAGACCACGGATTTCAATGATCTTTGCTTTATTAAATTCGTATGGGTCTAGAATAGCAGAATAAGCATTAAAACATCGGAAAAATATCACGGAAAAGAAATTATGAATAAAATAAATTTCTCCATACATTTCGTATTTTCGAAATTTCCAAATCGAACGCGGAACATGACGTTGATGCTGTTTGCGGTTAATACACTAGGTGGCGTAGATTGTAAAATTAATATTTTCATACAGTTTTTAAATGAGGAACAGCTTGAAGTTATGAAAATGTCGTTGTATGCTGATTTCATACACTAGATGGCGATATTTCCAAAATTCATTTGTTTCATACTTTGAATTAGAGATGTTCCGACGAACTTGGCTGTGTCAGAATTTCGAAACTAAATCTTTAATATCCATTTAAAAAAAAAACTTTTAGGAATTTATGTCCCATGTTCATCACTGTCGCTAAAATATATACTGAAATATGAAAAGACGAATGAAAGTACATAAAATCAGAAGGTATGTAAAAAAAATCAGTATACTTTTCATGAATATTATATTGTTATAGAATACTATCAAATCATTATTTTATTTTTGATCCCCATATACAGTCAATCCTGTTTTTATGCGGTTTGTTTATGCGATTTCGAAGTAATGTGGTTTTTTAGAAATGAATTTTTTTAAATGTACAATATTTTACGATATATAAAAATGTTGGTAAATATGTCATACAGTAGCACGTCGACTAATGCGGCGAAAAAATTCACAAACTGAGCTGAAAACAACTCCACGATTTAAAATACTTATTGAGGCTTTCATAATCGCGATGAAATCACACATTAATTAAATTAAAAGTGATAAATAAATTATCTGAAATATTTTCAAAATACGTCGACGTTGTGTTGTTACTCAGAACAGAGGACGCGGAGAACATACTAATTTAGCAGTGCTACCAACCCGAGTTGCTGCTGCCGTTGGTGCCTACTTCAGGCGTATTTTTTTATATAGGTATCAATTAACACGTATTGATAATAGACAATAAAAAGTATGTGTAGTTATAAATCAAATCAAAAAATATATAACAGAATAAAATATATTTGATATATTTGCAATAAAAATGGTAAATATGAGCAATATTATTTTAATTGATCCATATATATTTTCTTTAACCTTTTCTTTGTGGTGCTAAAAATCCCGCGCGCTCCGTTTATATGTATTCACTACAACATTTGAAAAAGAGATTTAAAAATAGGAAAAATTAGACTATTAATGAATATTGATTTTATAAATCATATTTTAAGTTTCTATATCTTGAAATATGATTAATTAAATCAATATTCATTCATAAATAGTCTAATTTTAATCAAATCAAACCTAATCAAACCTAACCTAACCTAACCTAACCTAACCTAATCAAACCTAACCTAACCTAATCAAACCTAACCTAACCTAACCTAACCTAACCTAACCTAATCAAACCTAACCTAACCTAACCTAACCTAATCAAACCTAACCTAACCTAACCTAATCGATTTCGCGCGCGCGAAATCGGTATATTTTTTTTTTGATTTGATTTCGAATAAGTAGTGCATATTTGAGCACATTGTATTTATTCTCAAAATGTACACGAAATCAACAAATATATACCTGTTATATATATTTTTTTTGATTTGATTTATAACTACACATACTTTTTATTGTCTATTATCAATACTTCTTAATTGATACCTATATAAAAAAAATACGCCTGAAGTAGGCACCAACGGCAGCAACTCGGGTTGGTAGCACTGCTAAATTAGAATGTTCTCCGCGTCCTCTGCTCTGAGTAACAACACACGACGTCGACGTATTTTCAAAATATTTCAGATAATTTATTTATAACTTTTAATTTAATTAATGTGTGATTTCATCGCGATTATGAAAGCCTCAATAAGTATTTTAAATCGTGGAGTTGTTTTCGGCTCAGTTTGTGATTTTTTCGCCGCAGTAGTCGACGTGCTACTGTATGACATAATTACCAAAATGTTAAATATTACATCGAAAGCATATATCGTTGTATTTTGGATAGAATAGAGAGAATCATAAACACAACCGGCATTTGAAAAAAAATGCGATTTCGGACTGTTTAAATCATGTTGCATCTGCCATCGCTGAATTAAGTCCACCTAATTAGGTGTGTTACAGTCGATGAAACCATTGAAACATCGGCAATATCAGCTGAAATGATTACTTTAGCACATGAACTTGGCGAAGAAAGGTTTGATACCTTTAGCGAAAATTATATCGACGTATTACTTACAGATAAAGCTATAAGTGACGAAGATGTCAATAATTTAAATTTAATTATTGAAAAAAACCAGAAGATAATGACGAACTGAAAGAAATTCCAGTTCCTTCACTGCGAAAATAAATGAAGAAAGTCTCCAACTTTTCATTAAATTAGAAGATCATTTCTTTCTAAATGATTCAAATTCTGATCGCGCATTGAAGTTTTAACGATAACTTTAAAAAAATTATATATGGGTATAACAAACTGCATAACCAATTAATTATCGAAAAAGAAAATCTGAACAAACTCTGATCACTAATTTCATTGTTAGAAAACAACTATAGTTTTATGAAATTGATGCGCATACTATTTTTTCCGAAAAAGAGTGACCACATGCTTTAAAACACACATAGAATTGTCATACAGTGACTATTTTTTAATATTTTAACGCCGTGGTTTTCCCCTAATTTTCTTATACTTTGCGATTTAGTGTATATTTTAACTCGCTGTTTCAAAGTTATGCGGATTTTAAAATTTAAGTAACGCACCCCACTTTTTCTATGGAAGTCAAGTTTTTTATGCGATATTTCGTGGAACCCATATACCGCATAAAAACAGGATTGACTGTATAACTGTTTGTATGTGTGGAACATTAAACAATTTTTTTTTTTTTTTTTCTAATGAAAGATAATCTCATAAATATAATATTGAAGATTTGGAAAATGTTGCGTTCTTTGTTATAATGAGAATTTATATCATTTCGTAATATAAAAAATATGAAAATTTAGAATGAACTTTCGTAAAATTATAAAAAGATTTCTCCAAGCATTTGCTGACTATCTGTAACGGCCGTTTTCCTGTCGACGAATCGAATGGATTGATTTCGTTTCTGCCGAATTTTTGCAATTTTGTCTCATCGAAGGACAATCAACAAAGTGTTCCTGAATATCATTGCTAATCACAAACATCATAATTGGTTGAGTGAACGAGCAATTCTTGCAGCAAATAACATAGATGTGGATCATTTCAACTTCACAATTCAAAATCAAATCGTTGGTCTACTGCATTCCTTTAAATATATCGACTGTGCCACGTGAATAGCATCATTTCAATGTAATTAAAATAGTTTTCATTTTGAATTTTGCACATTTATTTAACTTAATTCATTT
>CM062824.1:3782703-3963030 GCA_031772345.1 Himalopsyche anomala | reverse complement strand
GAGTATTCATTTAAACTAAATTTAATTCAGCCAACACAACATTTATTGATTCTGAGGCGGTACGAAGTTCGTCGGGCCAGCTAGTAATATATAGAATATTGTTTTTAATTTCGAATGTTTGGTCATGTAATCCAGACATATATTTGTATTCAATAGGCTACATCAAATTATTTACATAAATATATTTATTAAATCACACAACTTTTTACTTTTGAAATCAGCTAAAATTTTTATTACAATTTATTAAAACACATAATGGTTTAAAAAGTGTATTAATTGTATGTCAATTTTAAGCAATATTTACTTAATATGTAAATACATAGTCTTTGTCTATATCAGACAATCTCACATATTTATAATGGTTGACCTGTATAGTAATTAAATTTTAACCGAGCTTAAGAAAGTTTCTACTATTAGTGTTGTTAACAATACTACTAATTGAGTAGCCATACAAAATTTAGTATGTATTTTAGAGGCAGTATTAATTTCAAATGCTAAAATTTCCTGTTTTGTGTGTATCATTCAAAAATTAAAAATCATGATTTCACAATTTAAATTTAGACTTATATAATTATTATACGATTGTTTAAAAATCGTTTATTTGATATACAAAATTTCATCTTACTATAAATGTATGACAGTCCATTGCTCCATTCAATTTAATTTAGCAAAACTATTTTCGAATTTACGACAAAATTATTCAGAAAAAAAATTTCAGCCTCAAACTTGATAGACTTTCATAATCGTATTTGCGAAACATTTTATTTTTTTATTTTTGATAAGTTATGCAGAGATCGTTGGTAAAAATGACATATTTTAAAAAAATCAGGTGAACGGATATAATTTATTTAAAAAAGCAATAAAAAATGCAAATTTCTGTGCCGCATGTTCATAAAATTCCGAATACCGGTCTAAACAGTGACATCTCCTTTTTACAATAAATTTATTTACGGATTTCGCGTACTACTATGTGAAATGTTATTTTGTTTATTACACACATACACGCAAATGATACCCACAACTAATGATTTCATTGAGAGATCGTCAACTATTCCGTATTTTGTGAAAATTAAAATCATATAGGACTAAAACAATATTATTTATACGGCCTTGTGCATCGTGTTTACTTCGGCGATTTTTAGAATTCTTATTTTTATTTTAAATAGTTTGAATATATTAATTATTATTGAGTGTTATTTATTACACAACATAATTGTTTTTTTTCAAAATTACTTTGCACATGAGAAAATTGTTTTTCAAACTGAAAACAAAACAATTTTAAGTATTTTAACGAAATTTAATCTTTATTCTAATACAATAAATGAAAGACTAAAAGTAACTATAACTAAACATTCACTTTCTTTGGATCCACAAAAGAATTTCGTTGCTAGCTATTTTGGCAACTCATCATCGAGATTAATTCAAGCAATGGTGTGATGTTACATATTTTAATTTTTAACTTAATACTTTGTCAACATCAACTTATGAAACTAAGATTCAAAAACTTGCAATATTAGCAAGAATTAATTTGTAAAATCTTAGTTCAACAAGTAGTACAATACAAATTCGATATTATTAGCTAATGAGCTTTAGATGGCAATCAAGAAATGTTTAGATACTAGAGAACGATTTACAACAATGCAATTAATGAATTGACAGGCCAAAAATTAATTGAAAGGTGGCCACACTGAATAAAAGCAAGTGAAGAAAGCTGTTGAAGGACACCATAAACCATCTAAATCAGTCGTATCCACATATATTGTTAAAGATGGCAACCTTCTAATATCTAAACTGTTCTGTTTTTTGAATAATTTATCAAACAATTAAATTACTTTTATTCACCATAGTTTAGTGTTACGCATCGATCATTTTCTCATAAAAGGTCATATATTTACAAACTGGTTTTTAAAATCAAAAACGCGTAAAACAAAAAATATTTTATTATGTTATCATTACAAGTAAATTCTATCTCGAAAAAACTGTTATATAAATAGTAGTTAAACATAGAAGCGGATTAAGCACACAAAGGGGGCCCGTGCACAGGGGTTGGCTGGAAGGGGCGCGGAGCCCCTTGTTAAATTTTACGAAGCCTGATGAGCCCCTTGTTAATTCAAAAGGAAACAATAATCTCAGATCAAATTAGTACATAGCTACAATTTCTGACATGTATTATCTACGACAGCATCAATTTACACAATAGTACATTTTAGCCATTTAGATTGATTAGTTTATGGTAAATTGCATATTGTTATATATTATAATTTTATTAAGTAACAATCGATCGCTCATTTAAGTATTGCATATAATTGCATTGGAATGATAAAAAAATCACTCCTTCCTCAGAACACCGAGAATTGCATTGAGATTAAGCGATATCATTTTTAACGTATTGGCAGCCCACCGCTGCCCGTGTACAGTAAAATTTGAACACATAAAAACATAAAAATGCCAACAAAATTTCATGTCCAATAATAAAAAAAGATAAAAATCTGAACAAAAATTATATGGGTTATACAATGTAAGCCATTTTTGAGGCCCCAAACTTGCGCCTCATTTGCTTATAAAGTAATCCGCCACTGGTTAAACCCAAAAAGTATTGATCTTTGCAAATAATAAACACAAGATAATTTATTGACTAATTATTTTGTTTTGAAGGATAATTTTACTATAGCTAGTTACATCCTCATTTGCTTAGAAAAAAACGCATCTTTGGTTTTATAGACTATTTTTTTTGCCAATTAATTGCAGTAATTAATCTCTAAGCATCGACTTTGGTATCATATTTATCGTCAATCTTATGCGAAGAAGTCAAAACCGGTTGATAATCAATTTTTGTTTTGTAAATTTAAATCGCTAAATTTATCAAATTGATGAGAGATTTTTTTTCCGGTATATAATGTATCTGTAATGATTTGAATTTTGAGTTCTATGACATCTAATACTTCATCAGCTTAAAATAAACTTATTAAAAACAATTAATAATACATATTATTACTATCTAGAAATAAGTTTTACATAATGCGCTAAAATTTTACGTTTTTAAAAGACTATTATTAATCATACTCTATCTCAGTGAATATTTATTTCATCGAAAACACTACACAAGTGTTTATTATTATGTTATTTTTCGACATGGTAAATTGTATTTTTTTTTTTTGATTTACGGATTTGAAATACAGGATCTTGAAATAAGGTGCATGCAGGATATTAACAGTCATGGTCGAGGCAATTACCCAATAGGATTTAAAACAAACGTAATTGCTAAACCAGGTACATTTGATTACGTTCTTAAAATTATTTGAAAGACAATGGTCTTTGCATAAGTTACAGAAACAAAGGAAAACGTTTTCTTGCACGTCTTTGATCACCTAATATGCCTTCTTATAGATTTTATTTAAAATAAAACATTTTTTTTAAATCCATGTCCGCCCTCAATTTGGAGTATATGGCTTCCTAATGGAGGTACCTCAACAGATTTCTTTCTACGTGAGTTGATTGTTACTCAGTTGCTCAAACTCTCTTTTTAATGAGGATAGGGATATAAGTATAGAACTAGGACAGGACTAGTGGTTAGCTAGTCGCTGAGTGAAATGCCTTCGGACAAAAATCCTCAAGTCGATTGAAAAATCAATCTATAAAAACTGTCCATACTGGGATTCGTACCCGTGACTAAGTGTCTAAATAACGACATGGACACGGCAAAATGTATGTCAGTATAACTAATCACACTTCTTAAAACTCTTAACCGGAACCGATTGGTCAATGCTTTCGAGTTCAACCTACTCGGTCGAGGGCAGGTGTGAGCTGGAAGAGACTCGAGCGAGCCCCTTGTTAAGTTTGACTGTGGCTGGCGATCGCCTTATAAATTAAGTTATAAATTATGAACACATTCTTATGTCAACTGCAACTTCTGTGAATGGTTTAATTTAAATGTAATATGATACAAAATACATATTTTGTCTTTAGAAATATTTCGAAAAACATTAATTTCGTGTGTATAATAAAAAGTACTTAACCGAGTTTTAAATATAACACGATGTAAATATATTCAGTTACATTCAACTGCTTAAATAACTACAGTGTAATCCCCAATTACACTACCCCGAATTACGCGCTGGTTTGAAATATTCGCCGCAAATACCCCAATAGCACTGTCGCATTCCATTGTCATTGCTACGAGACAGTCGTAATCTTTAATTTTACTGTATTCTACTAGCCCCCTGCTGCCCACCCCTGATTAATACTAGTTATTATACTAGCTTGGACTACAATCTGGTTTCTTCTAGCAGTTCTAAAGAAGCTTGAATTTGTTATTCAACTAAAATATTAATTAATTGCTGAATTTCTTGTAATTTTCTCGTTTGCGACCCGCGATGAATTCATGTATAGAATCGTATTAATAAGAAAGTTTTATTTATGAAACTGTTTGTGCATTAAATAATTTTGGGACACAAAATACAAAAAATGTCTCTTTAATTATCCGGCGTAGATTTTCGTGTGAACTGGCAACAGACTATAAATTGGTTGAAACTATACGAGCGTGTTTAGAGGTGGTGTTGTATTACTGATTAATATCAGCAGAAAGTTTTCTCAAAGAACAACTTTCACGATGTAATAGTATCAACGGCACCAATTATTAGGCGTTTTAAATTTAGCACCGAGCGGTCAAATGGATAGATGCCCAGTCAATCCGACAAAGCAGCAAAACAGGGAATCCGTTTCATGTTTATTGCTCACAGATAAAGCCTCCTGATTGCCCGCAGTGGCGTAGCATTCGTAGTGAATCTGAGGACAAACTATAATATTATAGTTCATAACGGACACGGAAACGGCTATGGAGACACGGTCTGTTTCACTTCATTTTTCAGAAGAGTCAAATGTTCCTTTCACTATTTTTAATATTTTTTTTATGTCAAATTAAATCCTGCGATCTGACTGATAACAAAATGCCTTTTATTTAAGACTTTTGATAGTGAAATCATTCCGTGAAGTTAATTTTTATACATTTGCGGTAGGTAAAAGACTTTGAAACTGAAAGATATATCGAATTGTAGGTATTATTATATTATATGTGTCCATCGCAAACGAAATTATATGGGCGTGTTTGGTACAAGACATCTTAACTAATAAACAAAATATGAAATTATCAAATTTGAATCGATCAAATTATGTACATTCACACAAATTTTGTCCCGGGTCGTTAGTGACCTTCAGTCAAAATCTTAAATTATGACATTATCAGTTGTCCTTATTTATGCAGTTTATTGCACTGAATCATGACAAATATCCATTGAATAAATAGAAAATATATTAAAGGGGGCAATAGTTTACTTGTCTTTCAAATAAAGGTGACGATAAAATGACGATTGAATATTTTATGCGTGATAACTATTTAGTTTTGAGTCAATCGACATTAAAATTGGTTTACACATTACACACATTACTCGACACACATTTTCTTTCGTTATCAGTTAAAGAATACATTTTACTAAAACACAAGTGAAAGCAGCTGCGTGTAAATGACATTTTTATTTAATCTATTTATAATATATTGCACTTGTTATCGAAAACCCCTCAAAACTGAAACTATTCTACACCTTTGAGAAATCAGTACGGTTATGCGCTTAAAGCGATGTACAATATAAAACATAACATGCCTTGTCGTTCGAGAAACGCAACCAAAAAAAATAATCAAAGCACTTAGAGATATCTAAAGTACATATCTAAATAATAAATAGATTATGAGACAAGGAGTCATTGCACGACTTCACTGACTTTGTTATTAAACCTCCCAGGATTTAAAAAAAAATGTAATCATAAACTATGGCCAACAATTTTATGCACTCAAAAGCAGTATTTGTTATCTTGGATAATTATTTATTCGAGACATGTTGTGTATACAACGAATTACTTTATAAGTTTCTTATGATTTTTTTTACAAGAGAAATTACGTTGCAGTAAAACTTTTATTTAACGGGCGAATTTCCGGTAAATTTTGAGAAAAATAGTTAAAACATCGGGATTTTTTGTGCACTTGGTCAATCACAATGACAGTTTTTTTAATCGCGTTTTATTTTTTATCTACTTATAGACACTTCAGTAGGTATATGTTAAAAAACATAACACTTTTTTGTAGCAATTCTACATTATTTATTGATCTGGGCTCGGCTGGTTTTCTTCATCGTGATCGTTATCAACAGAAGGAAATCGATTCAAGGTTATTTATTCACAATTAAGAAAGACTTAATATATGTCGAACAAACAATTGGTAAAATAAATATTTATTTGTATTTGTACTGCAAACGAGTTGCAATGGTAATGAACGAGGTCGAAAAAGCTTGGTAATATATTATATAGTAAAATGAAAAGAGAATCAAGTATTATTAATCAGGTATGGGCTGGAAAAAAGTTCTTGAGGGCTTGTACAAGCCCCTTGTTAATTGTTACTCAAGCTAGCAAGCTCCTTGTTAAATTGAGAAAAAAAATAGTTTTAAATCAAATCTGAATGACATTCATTCAGATGATTCCAACCCTGTGATCTGATTGGCTCTCAATGACTTTACCACTTTTAATAGTAACATTTTAATATAAAATTTATTTTCATACTCTTTTGAAACTGAAACATATTGATGTCGTAGTTCCAAAGAACGATAAGTCAAAAATTTTATGTAGTACCATAGCAGTCTTAAGTTCTATAGGGGGCTTTGGTAGTACCCGTTATATTTGAATACCTCTGTTCTATAACACCACATAAGTGCAGCTAGAAAAAAATACTAGTTTTCTCTCGGTAGGCAGATGTTTGCATATGGAGATAAAGAAATATAAAACATTTTCTCTCAATTCCGTATAAACACAACTCTAAATATTGTTTTATGGTTGTGAAAACGTTGCAATACATATGAATTAAATTCAATGATTCACTAAAAAGATGCGTCACAACTTTGATCAGGCGTATCTCAAAACTACCGCTTTCTAGTTGTAGTACTATGGAACTAAACTTTCGATATATTGAATTATAGATATTAAAATCCCCTCCCACCCTTCATATCCTTCAATAATTGGGCGTAGCGAGAGCGAAAAGTTAAGCGCGATTCCTGTCCTAGCCCTATCCTTCTATCTCAAAAGAAAGGTTGAGCGACTGAGTAACGAACAGTTCTCGTATAAAAAAAATGTTGAGATACCTCTATTAGAAGGCCATATGATCCACATTGGGAGCGGAAAAAAAACATACCCGAATTAATAAAAAATATACATCGGATAAGACATGATTTGTTCGTGATTGATACCGGAAGCCCTATAATATACTACACATTATGAACGGGCATGATTACAACATAGAAAGCAAATGAAAATATCAATTGATCAATTTGTAATATATTTTTTGGTCAACTGAATTTGAATAATAATCGTATACAGCTTGAATGACCTTCTATCAACGTGTATGAGTAGGTAAACAACGTCAAACTTTTAATAATATGACATGCAACAAGGAAACAATCATTCAATATTTTTTGGCATTGTAATATTAATTAAATTGAATATTTATCATACTTCATAATAATTATCAGTAACCACATTTATCGACGTCAGATTATATGAAACCTTAGTTAGATAAGACACGTTTAATTATACGCAGGTTCTAATTTTAAATCTATAAATAATAAATTACCTATTTATATGACATCTGTGGGTGGCTGAGAACAACTCAATTTCATGCCATATAATTATATTATATCTTAGAAACGAAAAAAAAATTTCTTAGATCAATTATTTATTAATTCAAAAAAAAATTGTTTATCATATACTTCTTGCAAAAGAATTTTAAGCAACATATTCTTTTGACCAGTACCCATACTCCAATTGAATTGAATTTTATCCAAGACTTGTTTCAATCCCGTCAAACACTTTATTATCACTGTTAGTCAGTGGTGTAGTGGGGCTAGGTCGGCAACCTGACACCTGAAAATGAGGAAGGCGCCCTGCCACCTTTATGACTTGTAACTTAATTTTCAAGTATATACATATATAAAAAACCTTTTTTTTTATTGATTTAACTGTTAAAACTTGTGTTTTCTTTTTTTATTTCGGACAAATATTTAAAAAAAAATAGGGAAGAACTCAACGACCGACCTGGTACATATTTATTTACCACTTCACCACTGCTGTCAGTTATTGTCAAAATAATTAAGAAATTGTTTGAAATATATTTTGTTTAAATTATAAATATAATAAATATGTCTTCTTTTGGTCAGTAAAAAATAAATAAATTTTAAAGAAGTTAAGTGCTTAAGAAATTAAAGCCACATCTTTTTAAAATGGAAGCTATTAAAATACTCGCATAGTTTGAATGGTTTATAACAAATAGGTAAATTGTAATAAATCGTAGTCAACGCGAAAAAAATTCCCATGTGTGCAAAGCGTAGATGTTCAGAAATATAGCTTTTTTGAGAGTTAAGGTTTGTTTTTTTAAATATAAAAAATACGCTTTGTAGTTTCTCTTTGTTCACCATTCTTCCTCGACTTGTCTGTATCTGAATATATTTGCTAAGCCAAATTTAAAATTTGATAATAAGATATGGAAAAAAATATGTTAAATTAAATAACAATATTTCATATCACATGGCAGATTTTACCAATTGGAAAAACAGTTGAATCTCTCATTCATTAATTTTCATAAAATCCATCAAGGTTTTTTGGCGTCGACGACGAAATATTTAAATTTATTTTAGCAATACAATTAATAATGTAGTACACTTGAGCCTCTTATAACACGGTTGATGAATTGTAGCATATTTTTGTACAACACGTTTTACAAAACACAGTTTATAAAATTTAATTTGAAGTACATTAGGGAATTACAAAATATGTTTGCCCTTTATCACGAAATACGTAAAGATTAATAAGCTAAAAGCAGACAATCGCTTATTATAGAATTTTTAAATGCGGCTAAATCAAAAAATACTTCCGAGTAATGATTGTAAGTAATAGCGATGTTGAGTGAATAATCTATTAAATAAATATAAAAATGTTATTCATTTTTTTTTTTAATAAATACGTACATAAATATTTTGTCGATTGTTTAATAAAAAAACAATGGATATTTTTAACAAACTTCGATATTTTTTTGGAACTTTATTATTTTATTTACTTTTGTATGAACATATTTCAAATCTCGTATAACACGGATATATATTACACGCCGTTTTTGTGGAACCATATGAGCGTACTATACGAGGCCAGGGGTGGGCTGAAAGGGGCTCTCGCGAGCCCCTTGTTGAATTTTACCAAGGCCGGCGAGCCCCTTGGTAACTTACGAGAAAACAATATTCTCAGATCAGATTAGTATAAAACTGCAATTTCTAATTTATATATTATCTACGACAGCTTCAGTATACACAATGGTAAATTTTTAGCTATTTACATGGATAACTTTACGGTAAATTGCATATTGTTACATATTATAAGTGTATTAAGTGACAATCGATTGCTTATTTGTGTATTGCATAAATTTACATAGGAGTGATAAGAAAATTCACTCCTCTCTCAGAACACTGAGAATTGCCTCGAGATTAAACGAGCCCCTTGTTAACGTATTGGCAGCCCACCGCTGTACGAGGCCCAATTGTATATTGTAAGATTTCAGGTGTCGGTCAATTTTTTTTGGGACTATAAACGATTTTTGATTGAGTCACTTTCGTTTTAAAGTGTGCATAAAAATAATAATACGAAATAAATGTAACCAACCACCACGAAAACAGTAAACTACGTCGCATACAAACTATAAAACTTAATAATAATACATATATTATTATCGTAACATAGGTAATCAATCAGATAATTTCACAGGTGCTATAGATTAATGCGATATGTACTAATCAGGCGGATGCCAGGCTCTATAATGTATAATATAAGATTTTATCGATATAATATGTAATGTAATGATAAATGAGAAAAGGCTGTAGTACGTTCAGCTTATTTCTGGCTAAGCCATTATCGCTTATGAAATAATTGAAATATCGTGAATATATTTTGTTAGGTCATAAAATTGTACGTTTACTTTATGGGCGCGTAATCTAATTAATGGGAATTGTTTCTTTCCATTTATTGGAGTAATAGCAATAAACAGTGGATAGCGTTAATTATTTTACCTGCATATATTGGTAATCATAATAAAATTTAATCAGTACCTTAATACTTTTATATTATATAAGTTTTTAAAGAGGTTTCATAATATTTGTAAATATATATATCGACTGTGGAAAGGAAAAAGGACGTAACCCACACATATCAAATTTTACAGGAGGCGCTAAAAACGTGTTTTGATGATTTTGTGACATATGCAAATTATAAATTATACACAACCTTGAAGTGCTCGGATACTTAAAAACTGGTGTTTAATTGACATAACCTAATATTAATTAAAGAAATTGTCTCGGAAAAACTTTTATTTCAGTGTTTTTCTTGGTTTTAATTTTTTACAAGGTCATCTTTTTCTAACTTAAAAGCTAAATTTAGATACTTATTCGGCATCTTCAGCTTTCATCCTTTTGATAGAATGTGTGTCAAGTTGTATGCATTGTGATTATCGAAAAAAAGCTGTTTTGGAAAATTAAGGGCTACGTCCTTTTTCCTTTCCACAGTCGATATATATTCGTCTATATTATTGATGCGCACCTATTTCAAACCAAGTGCAATTTTTACAATGTGAAATTTTGTCACTCAATAAAAAAGTAAATTTTCTTTCAATTTCTTGTTTATTTGATCGCCATATTGTATAAACAAGTTGAACATTTAAGTCAAATTGAATCACAATACGTATTCGATATATTTAAAAAAATATGCTCAACCACAAATAACAAAAAAAAATATTGACAGTTAAATAGGTTAGAATGCGGTTGACCTGTCGCAGCGAGGTCAAAACTCAATACTCAATTTAGAGCAATTCGCTTCATAACAATGACAACATTAATCAGTGGCGGATTACCCTGAGAGCGAATTAGACGCTCGCTTGGGGCCTCCGATTCTTATGGGCCTCAAAAATGGCTTATATTATACAAACCATACACTTTTGCTTAGATTTATATTATTTTATATATTTGTATTTATTTTTATACGTTTTTATGTTATCTGAAAAACAGGCCCAACAAATTTAATTGCGCCTGGGGCCTCTCATTTGCTTAATGCGCCACTGATGTTATCAGTTGAATTATGTACTTGGTAAAAGGATTTTTTTTTGCTTGTATCAAAAAATAGTCGGAGTAACAAGCAGTTCTCGTTGAGAAACGCATGTTGAATAGCATCCGTTGAAAGGGCGTATTTTCCACATTGGGAGCTCCGTGGATTTAAAACAAAAATTAAGCGATGAAAATTTTGACAAACTTTTTTGACTTTTAAATTGAGATAAAGATGACTATATAATGCCATATCACATCGTTTTTACAAATAAAACTTAGCACTCAGAAGTCATTATTGTAGGTAACTTATAAAAAAGTTTAGTGTTCATATTAATTACTTGCGCATAAATTGAACGTGGGTGGTCAAATAAATCTTATCGAGACCGAAAATGTTTATAGCAATCCTAATATGTCGGTTCAACTCCGTCCCAATTCACTCACAATATATCTTGCAGTAAAAAAAATATCACTTTACTTTCAATTCTCATGCAGCAATAAACTTCAAATCGCTCTATTTACTTAGGATTCGTAAATATCGCTGTAAAATATACCACCTAATATTGCGATGTGTCAGTGATGGCGAACCTTTTTGGGTCCGCGTGCCAAAAATCTTCAAATATTATTTCTCGATTTTGTGGCGTTCCCAAGCAGTAAAAAAAGTTAACAAAATAGAAAAAATAAAAAAAAATGTTTCTTTTCTGAATTGTATTTACATGCTTAAATTTTATAAAAGAGTTTCTTAAAAATAAAGTCATAATCAATAAAAATGCACATCAGTTATTTATCAGTAAGATTTTTGCAAAATTTAATCGTTTTTTTTTTTTTTTTTTGAACTTAGAAATCATTCGCGTGTCATCCGAATTTTCAAAGTGCCACCTCGGGCACGCGTGCTGTAGGTTCGCCGTCCCTGCGATATGCTTTAATGTATTGTGTTATAGAAATAGTTATTTATTTGTTTAATAAAACTTTACGTGCTTTTTGTGGTCACTTTGCCGAAGTCTTTGACTATGACAATAAAAAAAACAACCATATTTAAAAAAAAACATAAATATAATTCAAATAATTTTATTTATAACTATACTATAGGTAGATTTAAAGACAAACTAACATATTATATATTAAACAAAAACTATATGCACTTTTTTAGATAGATAAATATATATTGTCTTGAATTTATTCATATTAAAACTTAGTTTTACTACAGTTAAAAAAATGGTGGCTTAGCAATTATAATTTTTTTGAACCTTGTTAGAATAATACAATTTTATATCCACGTCCGCTCCCAATGTTGAGCATATGGCCTCCTAATGTAGGTATCTAAACATATGTTTTTTTCTACGATAACTGTTTGTTACTGTTTCAAAGTGAGTATTAGGGAAAGAAGGATAAGGCTAGAACAGGACTAGTGGTTAAATAAACGCTATTGCTACACCCAGTTATTAATGAATCAAAAAGATAGGAGGAGAGAAAATGATGTGAATTGACATCACAAACATGCACAACTTCTTCAACCACTACTTTGAATTGAATAAATCTTAAATTCACTGTGATCTTACCGGGAATCGAACCCAGACCTGCGTGATGGGTAGAGAAAGCTCTATCCAACTGGGCCATAGCAGGCGACAAAATATTTATTTACGTGTCACTATTAAATAAAATTATTTATATGAAAACTAGCATTCATTAAAATGTAATAGAAAATGATTGGACTTTTTAGATGTGAAGTGAGCCAACTAGAATAATGGTTTAAAAAACTTGGACTTACTACATGGAAGTACTATCACGTCTTTACTCAGTGCTTGGTTGATTGCATATTTTTATTTTACTATTGTAATGTAGTATATATTAACTGAGATTACTTCACTTTTACGATACTTTAAGATGTGTATAATATTACAATGTATTCAACTTTTTTTTTTCTAAAATACCACTTGCCTCACTTCACCTCTCATGGCCCGATTCAGGAGGCAAGAAAGGCTTGTTTATATTATTATGTTTGCATTATAATTTATTTTTAACAATATGTGAGCTTAAAAACAATTGCTTAAAATAATACACAGAATAATATATTCTGAATATGTACCTACTGAAAATATTTGTTGCCAACATTGTAATCGGACCATCTTCGAAAGCTCAGCACAAAGTTATCAGATAAAAAGTCTCGGATAATACAATATGGAAAATTGACAAAATGCGTATGCTTGGCCTTATATTCAGATCTGACCGTTGTTTTCAAACGTTTTATTTAAAAAAAAAAAAACAGAGATAAGAGTGTGTAATATTTTGTTTTATATATTTCTTGAAGCAGCCACGGCGGATTCTCAGTATACGGATACACAGGATACTTAATATCACTTGACTAAATGACTGAGCAAGTCACATTCTCTTTTTTCTTTCTATCTTTATCTTTTAAGCACAGCAGTGCATGATTAAAAGATATGTCACGTGCAGCTCTGTATCGGGTCAAAAAATATGAGGAATAAATTATTTTCTTGATCGCATTGCGTTATGGAAGGCGGCCGTGAAAATGCGGCTGCATACACATAACGGGTGGTGGTGGGATACTCAACAACCAAAAAAAAAAATCTTTAAACATATACCCAGTGGAACCCCGATCCATAGTTCTCGTGTTTGTCGTTTTCATGGCAAACAAGATCAATGATTTGCAGTCCCGCATTCATTGTTTTAAATTGTAGGTCCTTCAAAGACGATGAATCCGGGTAATCTTCATTTTTTGTAAGTGTAACTTACAATCAGGTACCCATGATAAGCTACCTTATTACATTGTTTCCGTATCCAATGATTCCCCTTTTTTGATTAAACACACGCCAATCAATTTAGGTATTTTAACGAATAACTATTGAAGGAACACGAATACATCTAAGTATGAAGTATAAATACATCATTTACTAGGTATTCGATTTAGTTAACGAGAGCTGGATTTTAGCCAGTCGCTAAGCTTTCTTTTTAACCACTCTAAAGCTAACGACCCACCGGTGTGTCGCATACCTACTAACCACACACGCTACCCACCAGTGTGTTGTCATTATTACGACGTCAATAAATATTTTTTAGGGTTTGCATCATTGAAGAAGGGTCCGACATCTCTTAATGACTCACAAAATGAATATTTAGTTTTCCTTTATTAGTTTTTAGAAAATTGCTAGCTTACAGGACAAAAAACGTTGTTTTTTCCAGCTGTTAACGGGTTAAGCTGTGTAAATATAAGAACTATGTAAATATAGGAACACCGCCTGTGTGGTCGAGTGGTCAACGTCGTTGGCTTCGGCTACGGGGGTCACGGGTTCGAATCCCAGTACGGACAGTTTTATAAATTGATTTTTCAATCAATTTATGAATTTCTGTTCAAAGGCATGGATGTATGTGATGTCTTAAATTTCCCCCTCTCACCCATTCTATGAACGGGGCGTATGGAGAGCGATTAGCTAACCACTAGTTCTGTCGTAGCCCTATCCTTCTATTACTACTCTCTTCGAAAAAGGAGAGAGGTTGAGTAACTGAGTAACAAGCATTCTCGTAGAAACACTTGTGTTGAGATAAACTCCATTATGAGTCCATATGCTCCACATTGGGAGCGGACATGGTAAAAAAAAATATAGGAAAGGATATGAATAAAGATAAGTTGTTTTTCTGCATTAAACGAAAACATCACAGAAGACATTTCTTTGTAACCAATGTCGACAATTGTAAGCAATAATTTTATTGTACTTGAATAACATTAAATGTTAATTATCGGTGGAAAGACATTAAAATAATTATACATATAAAACAAAATTTATTAAATGTATTTATTTCACTATTACGATGAGAACCGTTTCCGGGAAAACGGGATCGCAAAATTGATCGGGATTACGAGATCCCGGGATTGGAGGCCTTATTATCATTATCTTCGAAAACAGCTTCATTGTGAATTTGCAACCCAATTTTATTAAAGCGAGAGGTTGTCTGTTAGTTATAATGTCGCCCACTGTGATCTAGTTGGTTAGAGCTTGGTCTACCGATCACGTGAGTCTGGGTTCGATTCCCGGTAAGATCAATGTCAAATTGGATTTTTTAAATTTTAATTTGAGATCGAAGACATGGGTGTTTTTGAAGTTAATTCTCCTTGAGTTAATCTCATGTGACATACAAACAATTCTCATCGAGTATATCTCGTATAATCTTTCAATTTCAAAATATTTGACGCATTGGCGTATGCTGTAATGTCATAAAGTATCTGAGTCATAAGTATCTAAATAAAAAACAGGTAAAAAGTAAAAAAAATAGTCTCGCTGGAATCGTTTGATGTTCACTGTGAAGTGTTAAGATTTCAATAGTGTAGTTTTTACTGTAGGCAAATTCGTCGCAGCATTTTTTTACTGTACATTTTTTACCCCATACTCATAACAATATTTTTATATGTTTCGTTCTCAGTCAGCGAGAAATGATGACGAAAAAGTCGTAAAGCAATGAATTCGCCATAAAAGCCGAATTCATTGTTCAGAAATCGTAAAAATGGAAATCTAATTTTGAAGCCTCCGCGGTTTTATGTGTCTCCGGTGACTCTGAAGGTGGTGGAGGGGGGGGGGGTGATAATATAATATTTTAATGATAGAGCGTCACGATAACAACAATGGATAATCGAGGTTAATAACACAAAAATAAATTAACAGCCATGAAAACTTGTTTATTACGATCGGTGTAAATAACAGATAATTATTATTCTAGAATCAACTTTATTTATAATTAATTATAAACTACTAATTAGCCTAGTTAAACTGTATTTATATATAACCGATAAAAAATATAAAAATATGAAATTATTTATTTCCTACATTACTTATAGTTTAAGTCTTATTTATTTATTTATTTTTTTACCTTGTCCACTCCCAATGTGGAGCATATGGACTCCTAATGGAGTTTATCTCAACATAAGTGTTTCTAAGAGAACTGCTTGTTACTCAGTTGCTCAACCTCTCTTTTTCCAAAGAGAGTAGAAATAGACGGAAAGGGCTAGGACAGGACTAATGGTTAGCTAATCGCTCTCGGTACGCCCCGTTCATAGGATAGGATGGATGGGAGGGGGGATTCATGACATCACATACATCCATGCCTTTGAACAGAAATTCATAAATCGATTGAAGTCGTAGTCTTATACTACGTTTATATTGTTACCCTCGATAAAAAATCATTTCCGTGAATGATGGGAATATTGGTCCTTACATTTAGATACCGTAACTGAGCTTAATATCATCGGGTTCATTGGAAATATGATTTAAAAGTTTGATAAACTACCATTCTTCATTCATTATAATAACATAATAAAATAAGTCGGTTTTGGGAGGGGTAGCATAAACAATTGAATACTCACATACAACGTTCCCTCTAAGCCGAAGGGTTAGCTGCGCGGAAATTTCAAAGTCTGCGCGGAAGCTGCGCGAAAACTGCGCGGACCGATCAAATATTAATTGAAAAATTGTCATGCAGTGCGCGCCAACCCGGAATGAGTGCGCGGGGCTCCCCAATTGCTGCGCGGCCACGCACGCGCGCAGCTTAGAGGGAACGTTGCTCACATATCACAATACTATTTTAAGAATTAAGAAATTAAATTAAGAAGATTTAAGAAATTAAATTAAAAATAAATATTTATGTATTATAAAATATTCATGTTTCTGGTACGCAGTGAATTATTCAATGTATTAGACATGCTAAAATTTCATGAATATCAAAAAAGAAAATTATCTCTTTTTTGACTTATCGCCTTCTGCCAGTATACTGACGATATCATGTTTTTTTAGGGCGATGTTATACGCATGTATGTAATTATTATGATATTTTAATAAAATAAGTAATAATATATATCAAATGATATTAATTTATATTTTGGTATGATGTACATTATGTATTCCAAATCAAGGTAAAAATAGCTGCCGTAAAAAAGTCAAAACGTTATTTCCATTCGGACAAATTATCTGTTTTTCATATCACTAAAAATGCGGTATGGAATTTTATAATGCTTCCTATTATAGGAAGTATTAAATCAAGAAAACTTATATTTTTATGACATAGCAAACTTGCATGTTTGCTTACAATTATAAGCAGAAAGAAAATGGAAAATTTACGGAAGCGCGTGCACTGCAGGTTTTACTGCTCTTTACAAAATGTGCTCAACAATAATTTACATAATAGAAAAACCAATAAAAATTTAAAAATAACTCTTTAGATGTATGTACATAGTTTTTCAATTAATACAAAATATCATCATAGATTTATTGCTTCAATGTATATTTAAGTTTAATCAAATTTGACATCTCTCTTACATATTGCATACTTAATTTTAAACAATGAAAAATCAAAAAATGTCATTTAATTGGATATAAAAAAAATCAAACCATTTTAAGTAAACGTGGTCCCTTCTTTAAACACATGATTTTGATTACTTGCCATTAGGGTATCCAATCCCGGAGCCTTTTTCCTATCCCGGGATACCGAGAAATTTGAAATCTTCGCTTTGGTATACTTTTGCCGCGGATTATCTCCAATCCTCGATTTGGTACTTTTTCCAAATCTTATCAGTTTTCGGGATTTGTTCAAGATTTATCAATCCCAAAATCCTGGGATCGCGACCATATCAGTCCCGGGATTTCGGGATCAAAAAATTGGACGGAATCTCGGGATTGGATACCCTACTTGCCATGTTATCTTAGTATCTTCGGTTTATGTTAAACTAAAGATGTATTCTATATCTGAACAAAAATTACTATTTTTATGATTAAATTTTCATTTACTTGGTAGAACTATAAGTAGAACTATAATTATGATGAAGGCTTAGAAATAGCCATCAAACATATATGTATATAAAAAAATATTGTAGAGCTAAAATACGCCCTAATTTCTACACCTTATTACAATGGAGATCTACCAAGTAAATCCCAATTCAATCAATATATTAATAAAACTATTTTTGGTCTGATAACTGTGCTGGGTAATATTAGAATACACACACATTAAGTTGTACCGAAACCAAAGTTACCAAGGTCTATTGATATACTCCATTACGAGTATTACGACTCTATATTAACGATCTACAATAAGATCAGAAAAGAAATCAGCAGTTGTTTGACAAATAAACCTCGAAATTGTAAAAAAATATTATATACACTGACGCGCTTCTTTCCTAATTAATGTTACGATAAAAATAGTTTCATATTCTTTTTCAATTTTTTCATGGAGTAATTTTCAACATAAAAACGTTTTTTTATTTAAATTCTAGTAATATACTAAAACTATTTGACATCCATATAAAGATTGACGTAATTCCAAAATCATTATCTTATAAATGAGTCGTTACTTTTTGAAACATGCAATAAAAATATATGAGAATACCGAGAAATGTTTGAAGGACATTGTTTTTTTCAAACTTTATACCTACTAGTTGGTAAAAAGTCGTAAAATGCATATTTTTAATACGGATGTGTACAATATCGTGCGATAATTAATATTTATAATTATTGAGATAAATTCTATTAGTAGTCCATATACTCCACATAGTGAACAGATATGGTTAAAGAATTTGGAGAAATTTATTACCTATTTAAATGTCTTACTAATAAATTAGATCGATCGTTTTGTTGAAACAATACACGATTTTTACAGAATTCCAACGCATAAATTTTATTCTCAATATACAATATTTAAATAATATGAATAAATATATGGCATCACAGCAGACTGTCAGTACACTTAATAAATCAAATTTTAAATTATTTAACTACATACCAACCAAAGTAGAATTTAGCATAATCACTCATGGTTAGCCAGCTCAAAGAGACAAGTAGTCACAAAAAGTCATGCTCAGATTAAAAAATAGATTTAAAAATTAAACATTTTATATTTACTTTCTCAGAACTTGAACCTAGACTCTTCTAATTGTTAAGTGAAACTTTATTTGATGATTAGAATTTTCTATGATACAGATAAGGCATCGGTGGGCTTCCAATACGTTAAAAAGGGGCTCGCTTAATCTCAATGCAATTTTCAGTGTTCTGGTGAAGAAGTGAATTTTTTTATCACTCTTATGCAATTATATGCAATACTTAAATAAGCAATCGATTTGTTACTTAATACACTAAAAATATGTAACAATATGAAATTTACCGTAAACTAATCAATGTACATAAATGGTTAAAAATGTACTAATGTGTTTACCGAAGCTGTCGTAGATAATATATAAGTCAGAAATTGTAGTCATTACTAATTTGATCTGAGAATATTGTTTACTCCTAAATTAACAAGGGGCTCGCCGGCCGTAGTAAAATTTAACAAGGGGCTCGCACGAGCCCCTCCAAGCCCTCTCCAGCTCACCCTTGATATAAAAGCCAACTGTATACCTATATACTAAATAACTAAATTGATCGTTCATTTCATTAGTCAGACAGCTCTAAGTAACCTATTAAGAGATAATCAAAAAAAACAATATTCAAATTGTAACTAGAAAATTAAGTATTGTTTACAGAATTTGTACTGCAGCCGGGTGCAGTAGAATTTTTTAAGACATTAAAAATATTCGTATAATTACAATACAACAAACATTTTGATGAGGTCTATAGACGTTTATTTGCATTAGATTTTTTTTGGTATCAACTTAATTATTTGATAACTGGACTCAATAAAGCACAAAATTTAGCACCGATTTCGATTTCCCGGTTGTTTGATAAATGTTTGAGATCGATGTATAAAATATGAAATGAAAAAGACTTACATAAACAATACATCACTTTTAAATGAATGACTGTGATACGTAAACCTGCTTATTTATTTCGAAATTATTTACATGTGCAATATGCGTTGTATTTTTTTATGTGACACTAAACTTGAATATGTCATCTCTTATTTAGGTTTGCAATATGCGATTTTCAAAAAAAAAAATGAGACTAGAAAAACAACGAACAAATAGACGAAATAAATCATTGGGATCACACATGTGCATCGGCTATTCATTCCCACACGATTTTAAATTATTGCAATACGTACTGAGATGGTCTTATCCTAGCATTATTATCTTAGCCACTGGTCTTAAAACATTTATCTAGTAGGTTTACACTAAGACGTTTTATACAGTTTCTTTAAATAGCACTACAGGTTAATCGATTTTACATGTAAAATGCTACTTGATAATTAAGTTTATTATTTGCAAGCACGGCTCATTCCAAAATAGTTAAAAAATAATCTTGAAATTCATTTTTAAGAACAATGTACATTTAAAAAGTATTTTTAGATTTACATTACTTTGGGTTAATATTTTGTATTTTATCAAGCCATGTTTGACATTGATTTCTAAAAATACTTTGAAAAGTTATTTTTATCAACTAAATTACATTCATGGTTCATGTTTCAATAATTTTTGAATGAGCCAGGTTTGAAAATAATAGCATCAATTATTACAACTGCGCCGCAAAAACAACGTAAATGAATGCCGGCAAATGAGGCGCTTTAGAGCAAAAACCGATAAGTCAATATTTTTCAAAATCTAACAAAAATACGTAAGTTCATGTATCATATATTTATAATGCATAGTTTTGTGAAATCCAACAAAATCATACGGAGGTGTTATAAAACTTTTTCTCCTGTCACGGAAATCATAAGCAGAAACCGATATGATCAATTTGGTTTCGCTTATATTTATTGAAATAAATTGTTGTTATTCTATGCAATTCCCTCCAGTACAACAGCTGTGCATATGTGTTCGACAGACGGTTTAGTTTTGTGCTAGGATTGTCTCGGGAGCAATTGACCAAGTATTGGCGGCTTGCATTTACGTGTGCGAAAAATTTCATTACAAGAATATCAACATTCTACATTTTTTGAATATCCTAAAAAATGTATTATTTTGTAGATTTTATTTATTTCATTGATATATGAGCCTTTGAGAAATGAAGTGAGCCAAGTAACAAAAGGTTAATCTTTTCTGTTGGACTTTAAAAACAATCACGTTTTTATTTTGTGTTTTTGTTAGTTGCATCTTTTTATTTTAAGAATAAAACGCTATTGCAGTGAGTATTAATTCAGCTTACTTCCTTTTTTTTGATATTACATGACATGTAAAATATTATAACGCATTTAACCCATTTTTTATTAAAATTCCACTTGTCTCACTAAGCTTCTCAGTGGTTCATATTATAGAACAATGTCCTTCAATAATATTGAATGATCGTCAGAATCTCCATAACAATAATTTCAAAATATCAAAAATATTTAAAGTTTAGCAACCACGTGCTTAATGCATGAAACGGATGGTACCCAAATCATAAATTATGACCACCATCTCCATGCACAAAACCTTCTTATTTGGAAGAAGTTAGTTTTTTTGGTGTTGCACTAATGACCATCGATTTATTTGTAACCTTACACGTTTCAGAACTCCAATACTGAGAATGCATTGCCACATGTTATTAACATACACATAAAAGAAGAATATTATCGATACAATTTAAAGAAAATTAAAATATCGTTTTTAATGAAATATATGACTCATTTAATAATTTAAATAATTTGGCTGCTGATTTTGATTTTGATTTAAATTTGTATTTAAAAACCCTTTTTAAAAAACATCAATGACTGCATCTGCTTAAAAAATAAAACACTCTTTTGTGCCAATTCCACATTTATTTATTGTCTAATGTGGAAAGGAAAAAGGACGTAACCTGCAGTTTTGTATACAATTTGATACACGTTCTATCAAAAGGATATAAGTTGCAAATGCCGAATTAGTGCCTAAATTTAGGTTTCGGTTTTAAAAAATAAGAGTCTGAGAAAATTTTCACCGGGAAAAAGAACATGAAGCCGCTAATGCACAAATAAGGACAATTGATTATGTCATTTAATTTTAGATTTCGACTGAAGGTGCTTGGTGGAATTTCAATATTAAATTTGAGTCAGTTTAAGTTCATCTGTGCATTTGAACGCCTGAAGATGCCAAAAGGCGAAACCCGGGTCGTTAGTGACAAAACTTGTGTGAATGTACATACTTTGAATGATTCAGACTTACAATATTTTCAATAATTATTACAGTAAGTCAACTTAACACCAGTTTATCAGTCTCCGCGCACTTCAAGGTTGTGTATATTTCATAATTTCCATTGCCCCAAAATCATCCAAAAACGTTTTTTGTGCCTCGTGTAAAATTTATTTTGTGTGTTGTCTTTTTTCCTTTCTACAGTCTAAATGATCAGGACGAGTTTCGTTCATGACAAGTATTTTCAACTGATCATCAGTTTAAATTGTTTTTTTTATAAGTAAGGAGTAATTCTGTATTTTCAAGTATTGGACTACAAACACAATAAAAATTGGAAAGAGTGATAAATATTTCATTTAAAAAATCAGCCACCCCGAACTATTTTATTTAACACTACTCCGCTAGTAGATTGTGACGCACAAGGCTGCAGTCTACATACTGTATGTAAATTGTACTGTACCAAATTGATCAACCTTAAGTATCATATAATAGCATGCACATCGTCTGAGATGTATATGCTTATTATTGCTGCTTGACGTATCGCCAACAAAGCGCATCATAATGAATGAGAATGATGTGCATTTCCGCATCTATGGACTTCACCGTAATCCTTTATTGTTGCTTGGTGGTCTGTATGATGACTGGTGACTGTTATTAGCAGTTTTACCTGTCTAGCTGAAGTCTAGATTCGCGGGAAATCCTTCGGCAGCTGTTGTCAAGTAAGTCGATTACGAAAGCAATATTGGACAAAAAAAAATATACCCAAACTGTTTTTAACTTTGTTGATATACTTAGCAGTAACGTTCCCTCTAATTTTTCTATTGTGTGTGCGGACCATCAACTTCTGTGAGTAGTAAATTTTTAGCAAAATAACAAATGTGCGCAAATGTAAAAATTTGGTGAAAGAAACTTATTTTTACAATAATTTTATGTGCAGCCTTGTGCGGGGGTGGAAAAATCTGTGCGGGCACATTTTTGGAGGTGTTGTAATAAAATTACAGAAGCTTAATACAAAATTAAGTTTTATTTTGGATATTTAATAAATACGTGTAATACGATATGTTTCATTAATTGTTAGCCACTGTGGTGTTGTCACTTGTTTTTTGATAAAAAAATAAATATACACTCATTTCTTTTTTTGCGGTCAACAACAACATTGTGTAAAAAAATGTAATCATGAACATCCAATAAGTAAATTAAACAAAATATTAAACAAATAATACTCATCGATAATTGATCATATACGGGGACTTTTATGAGGGACTGGACATAAATCACTTTCATCGCTAGAATTTTCTGACTTTTCTGATGTGTAATAATAATTGTTGTTATTAAGAAATCCGTTTGTTTTCGTATTTTTTATTTCCTGGAATCGTAAAAACAAATAATTAGTGTAATTTTTTTTAGAGAGCAGTTTTATTTCAAAATCGTGTAAAAAATAGTGTAACAAAAGATTCAACATCTTAGTAATCTTTTGTCAAAAGTAAATTTTTGATTGAATTAAAGTACGCATTACAATGAAGAAAAATAACCGTGGACAATTGCGCATTGCACGTAATTTAACTTCAAAGAATACCTAAATCCCAGTGATGCGGTACCACGTAAGTAAGACCCACAAGCCACATTTGCACACTTGAATAATAATTGTCTTTCATTAAATTTACAAAGCAGTGATCGTTACGTACAAGCTGTATCTCATTTAATACTTTCAATGCATACAACATTTATTCCCCCATACTTACTGCGATTATTTCCAACAGACTTAGCAATTATGAAACATTATACTTAATTAAACAGATTTTTTGCGTTCATACTCGCAAGCCTTTTGTCAAAACCATTTGCCCCTTTGCCGCTTCTTGTGAATCTATGAATCGTATACACGAGACAATACATTGAGTAAATCACGCGCAAGGTTGTGATTGGATTTATTGTAATGAAATTTATAATTCGGCTGGTTTGAATCATTAACCCTCCAGAGACGAGAGCTTTTTTACGATAAAAAAAAAAAATTTAAAGCCATATTGAAGTCACGGATAACTTTTATTCCTAACATTTAAAAAAAAAAATCGTTGTATAGAAACCCCGCATGACTATATGGTCGTGCTCATCATTTTATTACCGTGTAATATTGTGTATGGACAGTAAGTAGTAAGGACGAGTGTGACTGTGTGGGCTAGCAAACATTCGGGGTTGAAATATAGCTAAACGTGATTTTTTTTTAAATATTTACAATTTGACCTCTTTAGATCAACATAATTTCAATATCAACAGTTTCAAAAAGTTCATTAAAAAAAACGGAAATTAAAAAAATCGTATGAGATTTTGATGGCCGTTTCTGTCCCCGCGGCTGATGACTAACTGAAGTCTGTACCGTTCTTAACCAAATATGAGTGAACGCAACGATACTCAGGAAGGAAAAGGATGAATAGTGGGATCAATAGACAACGGTGTTTACTGTGACTGTATGGGCACGCTCGTCCTTGGAGGGTTAATGCAATTAGATAGATTGTGGTATGCTTTATCTTCTGAAAACACATGTCCAGACATAATATGTGTATTTTTACATGAATCAGTTTATAAAATATTTATAGTGAATAAATAAAGATGTTAAAAATCCACGATAATCGAAAATGACGATTATCTCAAAACTTTTTTTTTTGACCTTATACCGACGACAATATTATGAAATAAGTTGAGGATGAAATTGAGTGGTATCGTTAAGTAAATAAAACAAATTGTGTGTGCTTGAAGAGTCGTGTAACAATGGAAAAAATATTTTTTAGCTAAAACCTATTTAGATTCTTCACAAGTCAATTTTTTGTCCCTCCCATTGCTGCAGAAAAGCAGGATTAGAAAATGACAGCATGGTATTTGCAATATTTTCATCAAGAAAAAAAAAAGATTCATGTTCCTTAGAATACCATAGCCACCAAATACTAGTGATTTTTGTTGGTGAAATGGTTTTGAAAAAGTGGTATTTTTGTATTCGTCAACGAGAAATAATCGAAATCCTTTTAACTTAAATAGTGAATTAACACATTGGATATCGTGGAAGTAGATATTTGATGTACATTAAATTGTAAATATAGGTAATAATCTTTAGTTTTTATTTTAACTGTACTGTAATTACCAAAACGGTTGATTCATGCTTCCATTATAAAGATCAGGCAGGCACAATCTGTGTCTTCTAGCTGGCCGCATTAGATAAAATTCTGATTGTGTCGGGCCTCAAAATAAATAAATTTAAAGAACGCTTTACATTCTATTTTTAAATGGGCCAACGCCCGTATACGTTCAACGTAAAACAGCCGTAAAAAATCGTGTAAAAAAGATAAAGTGAATAAAGATAATCAAAATAATAAGTTGTATTTATAATTCATAAGATAATGCGATATTTTTATTTGTAAATTTGAAACTAATTCTTTATAATTCGATTTAACATTTAAAGTATCAAGGTGCAAAATCGAATCCAAATTTTCATCAGTAAGCTTATTTCTGTGAACTGATTTATCCTGTTTATTACCGAAAAAGCTTATTCACATTTGTTAAATTTAATTTATTACTTTTAAAAAAATGAACTATATTTTCATTTCAAGATGAAATATTCGAAAGCCATAATACTGGCCGCGGCTTGTGCATCGCTGATATACATAGATAGATTAAATAGATACATAAATGAACGACGTCGTTTTATGCAATATTGTGCCATATATTCAACAAAACATATTCCATCGTTCAAGCACTTCATTACATGTAAACAGCGTAACTAATTCGCTTAAAGAACATTTTTTTATTAATAATAAACAACAATTATAATTACATTTCAATGATTTTATAGTCTGTACATTCAAATTCTATAAGCGGCGTACACTGTAATATAATCCGCTCTGCCTTTTAAAATTAATGTGGCATTTTAATTGTTAATATATTTCGTTTTATCTAAAGAATGTTAAATGCATTTTATGGATACAATGAAAATTATAATTCAATCGTAATTTTAATGTTCCACTTGAGAGATAAAAGGGATCATTATAAGGTTGCACGAATTCTGTAAAGTACTTACTTGCATTTCCCACCTTTCAGTGAGATAAAAAATACAATTTTATACCATGGTAATTTTTTAGGGAAGTTTTACCATTATTTATCAATGCACGCACCATCGGAATTTTTTTTTTTTAATATTTGACATTACAGCTAACGCCAATGCGTCAAATATTTTGAAGTTGAAAGATCATACGAGATATACTCGATGAGAATTTTTGAAAGTCACATGAGATTTACTTAAGGAGAATTGACTTCACAAACGCCTATGTCTTAGATATCAAATTAAAATTAAAATAAATCTAATTTGAATCAAACCTAGACCCACCTGATCGTTAGAGCAAGCTCTAACCAACTAGACCACAGCGGGCAACAACAATATGAAAAATAAATATGGTAGTAAATATATTTTTTAACCGATATCCATTTCCAATGTGGCAAGTATGGCCTCTTAAAGCAGTTATATCAACCGATTTTTTTACGAAAACTACTCATTACTCAGTTGCTCAACTTATCTTGCTTAGGGAAAGAATAGTGATAGAAGGACTAGGCTAGGACAAGACTATATAAAAAAAACATTAAATACATGTTCTACAACTCGTTTCCTCATTCTTTTACTTCTCAGCTATCGCCTGATATACCGTTCTATTATTTTAATAAATTTGGCGAAATACATATGTACAATGCTGTGTCCGACTATAATAATTATCACAATTCGTTCGATAAATTATTCCGCTAATTAATTATTCGCCGAAAACCTATTTCACATTCTCTATTTCGTGACAAAAAGTATTGATTAAATCTTTGGTTCTTAGAAATTCACAACAATCTTGTATTGAAAAAATATTGTCCCAAAGACCCGCACCCACACGGTAAATTTAATAAAATATTCGCAGAGAGCATTCATTGTTGGACGGCGCCTTGCATAAAGTGCTGATCGTAATGTATTTTTTGGCAAGTTTTTTTTTTGAAGACATAAGCACTCGTGCATACTTACAGCCAGTGTAGCAACTAATGTTTTTAGTACATTAATTATTTAAGCAGTGACTTTACCCATGCCAAAATTATAGGCAAAATATTCAAACAAATGGTATCCGATACATTTTAAGAAACTTGATATTATTCAAAATAAAATATTTTTGTTTTATTCAAGTTAGCTACGCTTAATGATTTGTTGTCTTAACAATTTGGCTTTAGTTTTTTTTTTTTAAATAATCAAACTGTATAGAAATATAAATAAAAGAAGTTGCCCAATTAATATTATTATTTCGTATATTTAATAACATACGGGCGTATCTCTATTTTCGTAGTTATGAAATATTGCAGTTTTACCGAAACGTACATCTTTGACGGTAAGAATTGTTGAAAATATTGTTTAAATTTTGCACATTTAAATTTAATTATTAACAATCCTTCTCCCGAATGATGTATTTAAATATCTGTTAAACTGTAATATCTCATAACCCAAGGGTGGGGAACCTTTTCATTTCTAAAGGTCACATTCATTTATCTGATTCAACATAAGGCCGCAGTAAATAACCAATGACATCCTCTCTTATTAACAAAATATTTTTAATTCACAATGTAAATTAGTCAAAACGCAATTTAATAAAATCACATGTCAAAAGGCCGCATCAGAGTAGTCAAGAGGCCGCAGGTTCCTCATCGCTGTGACATAATTAGTGGTGAGCTGCAAATAAGTAAATGGCTCGCTTAATCTGATATTTTGGTTCTGGTGAATGGGCGGATTTTTTTATCACTCTTATACAGTTATACGAAATAGTTATTGAACTAACCAAATATTATATAATGTACTCATTATGTAATAATACGTAATTTAGTGTAAAATAATTAACAACAATAGTTGAAAAAAGTACTTACATACATCAGATTGCAAGAGGCAATACCAAAATTGAGGCATATATAGGAACTATTGTTTGCACTCCGATATCATTATAAACGTTATAAATGTATGAGAGTAATTGCAGTGGAATACACATTTAACAAGAAGCTCGTATGCCTACGTTAAAGTATTGCGCAAGCACTTCTGAGCACCCTCAAGCTCACCCCTGATCATAAATGCAAAAATCTAGATACGCCAGCAAGTTATTAAAAATGCGATTTCCATTACAAAGTTAGACAATATTATTTTTTAGTAAATTATTCTTTTACAATTAATATTAAATTCATTGTTTTTAATGGCTTCTTTAAAAAACATTTATTAATTTTGTAATATGAAAAACGATGAATGCGAGAAAGAAAATTTGGAAAACAAATGTACTGAAGCCCTACTGGGTCAATGTTTTTGGGGTTACGTCCTACTCTGTTACGCGTCAAATATTTGTTGACGAGTTGTGGATTACCTCCTCACGATTCGATTCCGAAAACAGTACGTCACAGTAGTAATTTGCTTTTGATTAATCTTTTCCTAACCACGTTCATTCTTTTCACGCCTCCGTCAAAAAAGTTATTTTTTTGTTGCCAAAAATCACAGAGAGTGTGATTTTTTTAATTAAAAATACTCCAAAAATAAAATGTAGGTAATTATTACGTTTTACGACATTTAATAATATGAAATCTGTTGGAATTTACTGATTTACATTATTACACTAATTTCGGGGCTAATTTAAATTAAATATTTATAAAGTTGACGGAAGTATTTTCAATTCGTATAAGGGTGAATTGTCAGTTTTGCGAAGCGGCCAAAGCCCTCTTTCCAAGAGACGAACCAATACTCGTGTATAAAGTCAATTTCAATCTTCTAATGTTGAATTGCCGAATATGCAGTAAGGGGCTTACAACATTAGTGTGAGATGGGTTAATGTGTTTTTATTATTTTGTAAAAGTGATTTTTTTCCGTATCCTCGAAATGTGGAGTATATGTACTCTTGACGGATCTTAATAAAAACAAAATCAACGAGAACCAATTATTAGTTGGCGAATCGCTCTATCGTATCCGTGCCCTTGAATATTCTTCCTTTTTCTCGCTATGATACTTATTAAAGTATTTAACAGAATTAAATTCCAAGGAGTTTTATCAAATAATGTTATATCAAATTGATTGCATTGGCATTTACTTGGTATAACTCCATTGTAATAAGGTGAAAATATCAAGTATTTCAGTTCTACAAATATTATTTTACATATAATTGAAAGTTATTTAGGCCTATGTCCTCAACAGAACTATTATAGTTCTGTTGAAGGTATAAGCCGAAATAGATATTAACCATGCATAAAATAATATGTGTAGAACTAAAATACGTTGGTATTTTTTCACCTTGATATAATATCAATTGACATGAGTCCTCGAGAAGTAAAGTGAGCCAAGTAGTTAAGTGATGTGTGGGCTACGTCCTTTTTTCTTTCCATAGTCGATATGTATAAAAATGTTTGATTAGTGCACGTGTGCAATCGTCACCGTGCGCATCTGTCGTTGGCGCAAGTGCGCGTAAGGAACTGATTGTATCATTACTAGAGTCAAGTGTTGTCCGCGGGCTTGCCATTGATATTGGGAGAGTCCTGGCGCATAGCCATTTATCGGTCGCATGTCAGCCGTGGCCTGACGAGGGTAAATTCACTTACTCGACAACACGTCTACCTGCACTAATCTCGTATCTTCAATCAAATAAATGTGCCTTTTTCAAGGCACTAGTGTGTGGAACAACACAGAACCGAACTAAGGAAATAGCATTCAAATAGCCAGGCGGTAGATAAGGGCCACTTAGACCCTTCACAAATTTCCATGTCCCCCTTCTCCAATCAAAATCTTATAGTTGCGTACCAAAAAAATCTTAAAAAATAATTGCTTCAAGTAAAAAATGCACACAGTCAACACAAGTTTAGGAAATCATAGACATTTTCAAACAATTTCATTTCCAATTTGAGGAATACCAATTTTCCCAAATGTTCAGCAGTTTTTAGCTCTTCCAAGAATTTCCGAATCCGAAAATTCAGGAATTTAACAATTTGCCTTGCAAAGATTTAATTAAAACAAAATAATAATAATAGACGTCGTGAAGTAGCACATGAGTAGGCTGGAAAGGGCTCGGAGAGGCTCGCGCAATCCCCTTGTTAAATTTAAAAACATATATATTTTCCGATCATTTGCAATTTTTGTATTTGGTTTAAATGTATTTGTTTCACGTGCATTTTAAAAGAGTCTCAGTTCTTTTTTAAAAGTAATTGGTACAATAAGTAACATTTGATTGCTTTAACAATTATTGTATATGGTTAGTTGTAGAGGGGTCATAAAAAATCCCTTACGCGGAACACTACAAATAGCACTCAAATTAAATGTGCCCCTTGTTAACGTATTGGCAGTCCAACACAGTGGTGTATATTATTTCGCAATAAATTTTCATTTAATATATAATATGTTTTAATATTTTTGATAGATTGGCATAATTATTCCTTGTTTCAGCCCTGTCCCCAAGGTAAGCATGTGAGTCAAGAGTACGCAAGGAGATGTAAGTTGGTAAAATGATCAAATGCTCAAAGATGGAATCCATTATGGATACGGGGATGCAACAGGGAGGCTTTTTGAAACGTTTTTTTATCATTGCTCTCTCTCATTTTTTTAAATTTAATGACTCGGAGATTTTACGGTGGAATAATAAAATCTAGAATAACAGGTCAATTTATAACAAGGGTAGATAAAATGCCCGACGTGATAATAATTATAATTTTATAATTACTAAATGTTACGTCGCTTTTTAAAATATATTTTAATTCATATTATATGTTAAACTTTTAAGTAAGTCTATTATTACCATATTTACATTTGGTTTTTTTCTACAACATGCTAGAAATGGCTAAAACATCACTGATAACCATGCTATTTTATACAAAGTTGACTAATTAATCAAAAATAAAACTTTTAGATATACAGTCTGCTCAAGAATGTTTCGCGTACCGTACGAAAATTCAGTTTTTCATTTTAAAATGTCTTTAAAGAACACAAATGAATTATATCTTTATAAATATCATTACAAATATGTCTAAGCATGTATCCACATCTCAAATATAAATAGTTTTACCTTTGACACAATTTTTAACAGTTAATAATGAACTAATGATAGTCCAGGTAGTAGAATTAACAAACTGTTGTATTCATTAAATATTTTTTAATTTAAATATGCGATTATTTTTTTATCAATTGCTAATTATTGATAACTTTGAGCATCCAGAGAATCTTAAAATGCATTTAAAAAAATCCATGTTTTTTTTAATGATTTTTATTTCAATAATTTTACCAGACTGTACATATCATATCCACTATCTCACCATTCACTATGATATCATAGAAGCTTTACGCTATTCTGACTTCAGTTACATATTGTAAAATATGTGTTCTTGATTTTTTTATAAAACCTCTTATAGAGTATAGGTTTTAGATTGATGCATTCAATTAGATTTGACCAACAAAAACCACTTTTAGGCTGATTTATTTTTATTAGAAAGAATAAAGATATTAAATAATAATAACGTTTATAGGTAAGGATAAGTGAGAAGAGATAAAAACGTCACAAACATTCATGTACAAAAAAATATTGACTAACAATTTTGAAGACGAAAACAAAATATTGTTAATACTCGGATATAGCGAATAAAAATAAACACTCATTAGGTAATTAGATAAAGTAAGAAATTAATTGATAATTTCGAATTGAATTACTTAAAAACATGTTTAAATAATAATTTGTTGTCTCCATCACGGCCAACTATAAAATTATAAAATCATTATATTAGTATGAACATTTTAAAAATAAATTACATTTATAAAATTAAGTAAATAGATACGGAATTTGATTTAAATGAAACACGACTCGGGCATTCCTTTCAAATTCAAAACAATTTGAACATCTCGCCGAATTCGCGCGCTGTCCTCCACGCAGACTTCCCGTTGGGCCATGGCCGAACCGGGCGTCCAACAAAGGGTTAATAATGTGAATATTGTCCTTGGTTAGGTAGGTCTTCCCCCGACTCCTCGTCCCTTTCTGGCGGACCAGAGCCCGCGGGCCAAACTTTTGCGCGACCAATTCTTGGAAGTGTATCCTTTTTTAAAATCATTTTGAGTCTGTTTACCGTACACAAGGGCGTGGTGTGGACTGCATTTATTTATTATTTGCCCGCCATACTGCTTATTATGTTGCACTCTGAATAATTTATCATTTTGTCTAATTATATTCTTTAAGATTGTGATTCATGTTGCCGTGCTGCGGAATAAATGAGATACAATAATATTGTATTTAATTTCCATACTTAAAATTGTGAATTAATTTGTTTTTAACTAGCAACTATTAAAAAAACAATAAATATATAATTTCCAGACAAATGACTAAAAAACAAAAATATGCATTTTTCTATATATTTCAATTTTTCCTTTACTCTGTAATGGAAGTATAATATATACTATAAGTTAACAACTGCTAGTTTATTATAAATATTATAATATATTGGAAGAATGTTATTGATTACTAATATTAATAATAAAAAGTATTAATATACAGTTCAACTTTCCAGAAATACAGGAATCCTTTGCGTTTTCATATAAAATAGTATAATTGTTAAATTATTTAAAGTATTTGTATTTATTAGGAATATTAAAAATATTATTTGGGAATATTTTTCAAATGCTTTTAACGGATTGATATTTATGGGCTGTACTACAATACCAAGGTAGTAGAAGTAACAAGCAAATCATCCAAATAAGTAATTGCCATTAACGTAGTAGAGATAAGTAGACGAATTTCGTATACACGGTGCATCAAACCTGACTACCCGTGAGCGCACGAGGCGAGCACTAAAGTCCTCCGAATCTTTGGAATCTCAAATATAGCTAATTTTTTACATGCCCTATAAATTTTTAATTCATTTAATTAGACATTAAATTTTGAAACGTTTTTATGTTATCCTAAAAACAGGGCATTTTATTCTAATTGCGACTGGGACCTTCCAAGTGCTTAATCCGCCACTGGGGATAGTAGAGCTGTTGGTGAAAGCCAGGATCCTTCTAATGTGTGATAGCCTGGTTTATTTCACAGCGACCAAGTTTGATAAATTAAAGTATGTAATCTATAATAGATTAAAACATTTTGTGAATTATATTTTTTTAACATTACATTATATTACTTGTGCCGCAATAAATTGATGAGAAAAAAACTTACAAGTAGTGTTCAAAAATTCTACTTGCTCTATCTACCTACGTTAGTAAGACAAGAATTTAATAGCAAATAAATAAAAAACCAAATTACCCATGTCCTTATTATTAAAAGAACACAATATATATTTAATCTTTGCAAAATGATTCAAAATGCACAAATGGCGTCGCGGTCTCTGCTAATTTGTAGTTGTTAGTTAGTGAAAAGCTTCGTATATAATAAATGCAATAAAATAAATTAGCAATACACTTTTTTGCATATCACCCGCCAGCACTGGCGTATCTCGTATTACCTGTTCGAAAATCGGTCAAGAATTGGATTAATTTGGTTGAGTTAGTAGGATAATTCGCGTTGCAGGCCAATTCGTTATGGCTCACTTCAATTTATTCAGCTTTTTGCAATGTCTGACCAATTTATCTGACAATAATAATTGACGCCAAACGACTTTCAACAAACTAGAGATGAACAATTTTATATTAAATCATTATAAGTAGTTAGGTTACCCACTCCAATTTACACGCCCATTATCTTTAATCCGACCATCGTTATTCTATCATTTTTGTTTGTGAAATTATATGTCTTACTTTAATGATATTTTCGTCATATTTGTTGGCAAAATATGATATGTTGGCAAATATGATTTGTTGGAAAAATATGGTATGACATATCATTTGAATACAAATCACTAATTGATCATCATAGGTTATCAATAAAAATGATCACGATGTATGTTACAAGTGAGAACTCAACATATATGATACAATATTAGATATTTAACTATTATTTGCACAGACGTAGATTTTAGTAAAAAAAACACCTTTTTGATTAGTCGATATTAAATATTTTGGGTGTTTCATCACGTAAATTAAATTACTGCTTTTTTGTATTTTCAATAAAGAACTCTTATCAAAGTAACATTTTACTTTTGGAGTAAAAATTACATTTTTTCGTCTTGTAAATCTTGAACATGTTATTTATTCTTTATGCCAAAGGTGTTGAACTTGCAGCCTTCTAGGGCCTAAAATGCATTTTCATGCATTATTTTTTAAGATATATCTAATTGAATTTGATGTCATAAAGTTTTATAATTGTTTTTTTTTTTGTACAAATTGTCTTGTATTTGACGAAAGTATTAGATTATTTATCAATGAATTTATCTTTCTGATATGAGAATTTTTCCCATCACTGATTTATACTAAACGGCTATATGAGGTGTTTAAATATAAACACTGAAATACCTTCTTACATAATATAAGTTATTTCACATTATGTAATGATATTTTAAAACTAGCTTAACATGACGAAAGTGTACGATAAAAAAAAGTGTTTGTGCTTTTCCGTATGTCACGGAAATAGCACGAATAGTCCGTTACGTCCAATTTTATTTCGCTTGTATTGATTGTAATTAGTTAGTTGACTAGCCAGTCGAAAAAAAACATATGGTTTGTTATTGGAAAAACAATGCGATGGAGAAAAAGAAGATCGATAAAAATAATATAAATTTAAGCGTGAAATAAACAAAACATATTCACTACTAACATTTTAAAATTTATTAATCGGTTTTCACTTTTAGAGCCCTAATATGTACCAATTGATTCCTGAAACAATACATTGTCTTTTCAACCCAGAAAGTACCCAAACCATTTTAAAAAAAGTTAAAAAAATAATTTACTTATTTAAATATGTAAAATTATTTCTTATAAAGATCATAACGGTAAATAAAATACGCAGAATTTTTGGTTCATAATTAATTATTGAATATATGTTTTATGTAAACACGACGTTTGTAAAGATGGCGACGTGTTATTTATTATAATATAAAAAAATAAGAATTAGCATACTATTTAATAACCATAAACCATTGCGCTATCAGCACGATTATTATTAGAAATAATTAAATTATATTTTAAACAAAATCAACTTTTATTCATTAGAATATACAACACACATTTTGTGTCAAATTAATTTTAACGTTTGACTGATATTTGCGCATATTTTTTTTTCAATTCGAAAGTCATCCATAGATATTTTGAGAGTCATTTAAAATTTAGAAGAGATAATAATCAACGACCGAAAAGAGACAAATATTTAATTGGTCTAAAAGTGATCTTTATGTATTTTCTAGAAGTCACTATTACACGTGTTGGTTTGTCCATGCGTTGTTCCTGGGGAATATTTTTAGAGTTAAACAATACATGAAAGTAAATAAATACTAAGCAAATATTTGTATTTTAATTTAAATGTACGGTACCAGTAATTCATCATGAGACTGAGTATTAAAGCTAGTTCTTTTTTTTCGTAAATTAAATATTATGTCAGTTTTTATAAAATTACCATATTAAAAGATTGTTTCATTTGCACAGTTCAATAATAATAAAAAAATCAACAGTCTGAATACTACGATGAATCCACATGCAAATATGCAATCAAGAAATAAATATTATTTAATAAATACGGCTTTTTTCATAAAACTATTTTCCACATGAAAGGTGGCTCTGACAATTTTTGGTAAAAACATACATTTATTTTTAAAAAAATACACAATTACTATATTATAGATATTTTTCCAAGATTTGATTGCACCATAAAGGCGGTTTTGAACAGTTGAAAATGTTTGTTCGTGAACAAACCAGTCATAATAATGCTAAAAAATAAATAATATTTTTTTGACCTTTTATCGTTTCCATTGACTATAATATTTGCAAAGTATTGTACAATGAAAAGTAAGTGTTTCTACATTTTTTACATTAAATAAATAATTATAATAAAGCCAAAAAACACTATTGTGTTGAAACAACATTTAATTCCTATTCACGTGGCACCATGAGAAGTAAAACTTTATGTACATATTTTTATTTATTCTTTTAAAGAAATGGTACTGTATTTATTCCAAACCCTACTTTATGACTGTCTCCAAATATTTTTTATTACGATAGTCATTTTGCAAGCTAGTTCATTTGTGTGAATATTAAAAAAAAACACACTTACATTTGCGTTAAAATATTGCTTCTACAACAAAAAATATAAAATACCATTTTTTATTAATAATTACTATTTCTTATAAGAAAACTTCAATTCTTCGAAATTGACTTTATCATCTTTTTTTTTGATTAATTGCGGATGAGCTTCTTCGACGATATGAGTGCCTTTCTATGTAATATTTACCTGTACGCAAACCAGGTATACAAAGGGACACAAAACGATCTTTAGTACGTCGGGACCATTTATTATATTTTTAATTTCAATAAATCATCTCCTCTTCTTTGTTAAGAGAAACATTTTTAAATTCATGAGGCCGCATTACGAACTAGCTCCCACACCTTAAAAAAAAATGTCCGTCCTACCTAAAAGTCAATTATCCAAAAAATAACGCGTATGTATTCATTTTTTGCCTGTATTCACGCATCATCAGGGTATATTTATTATCGCAGTAAGGATCGAGACTCAGCGAGTACCTGAGCATTTCAAAGGAAAATCTATAAAAAAAAATATACCCATATCACTAGTTATCTAAGGATTGTTTTTTTTTCTACTATTAATTTTGATTCGTAAGTATTTAATACTTTTGTGGTATAAACGGATAAAGAATATTAAGCAGTAAAATAACGACATTCCATTTTTGATTATATAGTATCATAACGATATTACCTGTTCAGAGAAATTGACTCTTATTTATTATTTATTACTCACTTGGATAGGAACTTAAAAAATGAGTATGTTATGCAAGACTTTTAGCAATTGTTTTCTCATCACTATAAATTTTCTGTTAAATTGAATAGTGTTTGGTAACGAAACATTAAATGATTGACACTAACACTAGCACGGTACATTTGCGAAACAATTTTTCTTTTAATTTGTTTGGCTACAGCGATTGGCTATTAAACTTTTTTTTTCATAACTCGATTCGGGGGCTTACGGTGACAAGGGCGAAACCACAAAAAAGTAGTTGTATTATATTTAAGATGTGTTTTATTGAACGTAAAACGTATTGAACAATAAAACAGCTGAGTGATCAAAGGTTTGCCATTATAATAATGTTGTTGTGAAAAACTATAGTACATATTTATAATACTAATTATAAATATTATATGATAAAATAGACAATAGATAAATATATTTTTATGTATTTTTACCTTTGTCATTATACCACAGAATAATATAAAACCCAGGATATTACTTGAAGGTATCCAAAATTATTTTTAATTATATCGACTCTGGAAAGGAAAAAGGACGTAACCCACAGTTTTTTCAAAATAGATTTTTTTTAATCAAACTTGATACACGTTCTATCAAAAGGATGCAAGCAGAAAATGCCGAATAAGTATCTAAATTTTGTTTTATGTTTGAAAAAGATGACCTTGTAAAAAATTAAAACCCAGAAAAAAGACAAATAAATGTTTTCCCTAGACAATTTCTTTAATTAATATTAGAAAATGTCAATTAAACACCAGCTTAGAAATCTTCGTGCACTTCAAGGTTTTGTATAATTACATAATTTGCATATGGCCCAAAATCATCAAAACACGTTTTTTGCGTCTCCTGTAAAAATTTATATGTGTGGGTTACGTCCTTTTTCCTTTTCACAGTCTATATGTAATATTATATTTGAATTAATTAAAAGATTATTAATTATTTGAATTTTAATTGTAACAATCTCAAATAAAATGACAAACGATTTAGTTGAGAAAACGTACCTACTGTGAAACATTTTTTTTATTAGAATACCATTAAATGTTTACAAATATTATTCTAATAATCTTCCATTTTTAATTTATTAAAAAAATATTACGAGGAAGACCTTTTTTTATTGCACAAATAAATATTTTTCAATACTTAATATTTCTAGTCCGAGAATTTACCCTTGTACGTTTGTACCTGAACAATAAATCCAAAACGCGCGATACTACAGTGAGCTGATGTACCGGCCATTGTCCGGTAAGTGGGTAAAGAACTGATTGACACCACAGGGGTCTTCATAGTTTTATGACTACACTTTTTTTGTTCGAGCATTCGGTATGGTTAAAGTAGTAATAATAACATTACAGGTATCCTTACGCCATAAAATGCAGCTAGGATTTTATACGACAATAATAAAATTTACCAAGCTATTCAATTAAAAAATACCTTTCACGCTAGATTATGAATATATCTGTATAGATCTTTTACCATTTAACACGAAATCAGTCCTGTATTTGAGAGGATTCATTTTTTAAGCAAAATTAATTTATTATCATCATTCATTTTAATTATTGTATTACGAATATACACTCAACTCTTATTTACACGGTAGATACGTTCGACAAAAAATCGTATAAAAAAGTGATAGCATTTATAGAAAAATAGAAGATTGGTTCCCTGAATTGAAAAAATCTAATAGTGTTCAAAATAATTTAATTTATTTAAAAATATATATATTTATCTCAACTTGATTATAGATGGAGACATAAGGGACTGGACATAAATCGCATTAATTGATAGACGTGTGTTTATTGTTAAATACATCATCACATATACCAATAAAATTAATAATTTAAATAATTTGTATTTGCCAAAAGCTGTATCAATATTGACAGGTTCCATAATCGATGAGCTTTTCAATGATCTATTTTTATTTTGAGAAACTGTTAGCTATTTATGCAAAACATCTGTATTTGATTATGATATATTTTAATGACGGTATTTCATATAAAATATTGTAATGTTGAAATACCGATTTTAATTTAATCGTCTGGTATTGCGATTCCAACTGACCCTATTTTTGCAATTGTATTGTAATCCCTACTTCTATTATTCTTGAAAAATATTGAAATACTTTTTTCTTTTTTCTATAGTTTCTTTCATAAATAATGTTACAAGGAAGATAGAATCTGGATAGTAAAGATTTTTACAGTTATTTATACATTATTTTCATTTTATTAAATCTTCAGTCAAAAAACAATAAATATATGGTAACTCGATAGGTTACTTAGTTACATTGGCAGAAAGAGTTAGTTAAAATAACCTTGTTTTGAGTAATCGTCATTTCGGTAATAATGAAATTTTAATATCTCAATTTACTTCACTACGAAATTCGATAATGAATAACAATTTTGATCCAAATGTTCAAAAGTGTATAGTTATTTATATTTGTTTTTGTTACAAAGAATAATTCGACTGTGGAAAGGAAAAAAGACGTTACCCACACACAGTAGTCACAAAAAACTATTTTTGATGATTTTGAGCTAAGTGAAAAGTCTTTTTTTATGATAGCAATTTTCGTAGGCCTTTATTTTTTCAAACTTAAAAGCTAAATTAAGATACTTATTCGGCATTATCAGCTATCATCCTTACAATAGAACGTGTATCAAGTTATAATTGTGATTACCGAAAAAAGTTGTTTTCTAAAAACTGTAGTTTAAGTCCTTTTTCTTTCCAGTGTCGATATGGAACGGAATTGACTTGACGAACTCTTGAAATTACATAGAATATGGCTGAATTTGTTTTTTTTTTCAGAAGAGATAGTGCGTGTTGATATTTATCATTTATAACTCAAACTTAACGCCGTAACGACGATATAACACTAATTCAGAATTATTATAACAGAAAAAGAAAATAACGAAATTCTTAAGTATCTAATTAATATTCAGTACTCAATAAACTTTATCCACTGCTCCACCATGAATCCTCGGTGTCGTTTCACTTGTCAGTGATTTCTACCTGGCCGCGAGTAAAAAGATCGTTTGCTCAGTTTTTACCTTTATTTTTTTTATCTCGTAATATACACATAGCCCATTAAATGCTGTACATTTATGGACAAAGTTTTTTTTTATATCGCTTTAGACCTTTAAATTTTTATAAATGCCGATTTAATTTCTCAAACAGGTACATACGATGGAGCCATTCACACACAAAGGCATTTATTATGATTTGGTGTATTTTTATAAAGGTACGTATCTCCCTCCGTACATGTGTGCATTTGTACAAAGAAGTATCCGCATGATTTTTTTGGTACCTGACGTCTTAGAGATTGCCTTTTTGATACGTCTTATGAAAGATGGGGTTTTATTTATCTAAGTAATTCTGTGCGGACTGTCCTTGAAACAGTGGCGTTGAAAAAATTTAAGATATCGTAAAGAATATATAAAATAACGTTCAAAAGTGTATTGTTATAGTCTATAGCAGGGGTGGGGAACCTTTTCATTTCTGAAGGCCATATACATTTATCTGATTCAACATAAGGACGCAGTAAAGAAAACGTTGACACTGGACTCTCTAGATTGGTTTGGTCGCGATCCCGGGATTTCGGGATTGGGAAATTTTTAACAAATCCCGAAAATTTATAGGATTTGTAGTCACGCTGGTAAATTCCTGGGTTTTTGAAATCCGACACCGAAACTTTTCTCAAATTATACACGATTTCAGGTTGAGTGCCCAATCCCGGGATCACAAAATGGCTCCAGGATTGGATACCCTAGTTGACACCCCTGCCCTTTTTTTCGACTGTCGAACATACATATAATGGGTTGATTACGCTCTTTTTCCAAACGCTTGCGTATAGTTTATTGATAAAAGTGAATATTTTGATCAAGTCAAAAGGCCGCTTCAGAGTATTCAAAAAGCCGCAGGTTCCCCTCCACTGGTCTAAAGTAATATATTTGTACAGAAGATTTAAATTTTAGGTTTATTGCAGATTTGATTCGCAATTAAATTTTCGTTAATAATGCCAACTCGTTAAATCGTGAAAATTGATTTTTTACTACTAATTGATACTTATGGCACATTAAAGTGCAAGCCTTGGACAACTTGCAACGAAAAAACCCATAACGTTGTGTTTCATGAGGATCGACTACTAGAATGTGACGTATGGCCGAGCAGGTGGTGGTGGCAGCGGTGGGCTGCCAATATTTTAACAAGGGGCTCGCTTAATATCAGCTATGCGCGGTTTTGGTTTTTTTTTCACCATTGTATAATTATACGGGCACCATAACGTTAGCACCAGTGGTGTAAAGCTAAATCAAAAAGTCACGGGGTAGTCTTTATTTTTATTGGTCTTAACGGGTGGTGGGTAATTGTATGCTGTAATTATTTTTATACATTACTGAATGCTTATTATGTATCAGAGTTTTGTCTACCTATATTAAAAGTCAATTTCAATGATTTCGATTCAAATATATGCTTAAAATAACATTTTAAAGGTTTTAATTAACAATTCTCTTTTCTTATTTTTTTAAAATTAATTTCATTCTTAATTAGTCGACCTACTAACTATGAAACCAATTATATATTTATATTTGAAACCGTTATGAATGTTGCTCTTTGTCATTATTATTCATTAATGATTTTTCTGTGATTTTTAATGCTAAGTTAAAAAACAATCAAATATCACAAATTATTACAATATTATCACTTTAATTTAAATGCTTAATAAGACCTCCAGTTTCACAAAGCTTTTCTTTTTAAATTCTACATGTTTTCATTCTAAAAGTCTAAAACCTATTTTTATCTACTGTTAGCACATAAATAAACTTGATATATAAAATGGTTACTCAATATTTTAATGGTTGTTTAATAAAGACAATATGTACAATGAAAACGCCACTGCTTAAAAGCTCTACAAAATGCATGGGGTAGTTTTGAAAGTGACCGTGATCGATAGGGTACGTAAAATATATTTGAGTTTCGCAGTTGATAGCTATCATTTATAAAATGTTTTTAGACAAAGGGCGTTAAAATGAGTCATTAACTCACATTGTTATTTTTTCCTTTTTTCAAGGAATACATTAATATTGTATTCTTTTAATTGAAATTCAGAAAACAACATCAAGAAAAAAGATCCTATTTTTACGATATCAAAATTAATTAGTTACTATCATCTGATTTGTATATGGCGCTGGTTGCACGGTGCCTTTTTCACTATGACATATAAATTATCCGATGTGTCATCGCGGCTGCTAAAGGAACTAAGCTTTTCCTTCACAACTCATTCGCCTCATTCCCACAATTAAGGCAATATCGATTAAACATACAAATCAATGTACATACATAACCCTCTGTCTTAACATAACGGTAAACGGGAATGAACTAATTTACTAGGAAATAGTGGATTAAATCCTCATTATGGCTGAATCACACTTTTTGGTCTTCGGGAACGCAATGCCAAGAAATTAGATCACGTTTATTTAGTTTATCTAACGAGCTATTTCTCAATCAATAATATACAGCAAATTGATTAAGTATTCAACTATAAAGAACCAATGCATTATTATGTAAATATTTGTAAACCTACTGCAAATTTTCACGAGCAATTTTTGTATAACCAATTTATCTCTTATCAATTTTATTTCATAGGATAATTTAGATAAATTTTCCATTAACAACCATAATTTTAATGAAGCAATTATTTCTCGTTTACCGGTAACCTAAGTTGATAGTGATTGATAAGCGAAAGCGATTCTGATATTTATTAAAAAAAAAATGAATAATGTAGACAATTATTCTTTTATAATATGAATAATGGAAAATGTCTTTCCACTAAGAATCTAAATCAGTGATAGTAACATTTTTAAAAAAATAACGTCTGCATTGGTTGTACACTTGTACTGTACAGAATCTTTCACGGGATAAAAGATCGGACCATAAAAAATGGGTTTCACTATGGAAGCAGCGATTGGCTCGGCGGCCATTAGGGACACTCGTTACTTTAATGTTGCATACTTCGATAAACATAAAACATTGCATTAGACACTGTAAATCTTTTCGGATTTGAAAGATTTTATTACCGAAAGGTCTCCAACAATTAAAGTTATCAATATAATCCTACTGTTTTATTATTTTTGGATTTCAGAAAAAAGCCTTCATATGTAACAACCGATGAAATATTTTAGTTCAAACTTTTTTTTTCATTTAGAGAACGATTGTTTCGTGGCATGACAATTAATTTTGATAAAGAATACATTCAACTTGTTAGTATAGGTAACGTAGACTTGCCGTTGATATTAAATTAATAATGGTCTACTTTAATAAATAGTTTCAACGCGTCCTGTATTACAGTGGTTATTTAATGTATTTATATTTTAGTGAATTATAATTAAAAATATGTTAATGAAGTGTAGCACAAAAACCACATAAATATTTTTTTTAAAACTCTAGTAACAAAGAAGGGAGGTATACAACCACCCCCATAAAAAGACAGGAAATTTATACGAAAAGGCTGACTGAATGATTTTTTCATATTTATGTAGTTACTTATAAAAGAAACATACTCAACACATTTGTAACGCGAAGTAAATTCTCATTTGAATATATCATTGTTTTTAGTAAGGTTGTGGAGTCGGAGTAAGAAAAATCCTTGACGACTCAGACCCATTGTTTAATAAAATATTTAATGATGTGCATTCAAACCACCTATGTGGTCGAGTGTTTAACGTCGTTGGCTACCGCTACGGAGGTCACGGGTTCGAATCCCAGTACGGACAGTTTTATAAATTGATTTTTCAATCGATTTATGAATTTCTGTTCGAAGGCATGGATGTATGTGATGTGTTGATTTCCCCCTCCCACCCATCCTAACCCATGAACAGGGCGTATCGAGAGCGATTAGCTAACCACTAGTCCTGTCCTAGCCCTATCCTTCTATTCCTACTCTCTTCGGAAAAAGAGAGGTTGAGCAACTGAGTAACACTCAGTTATCGTAGAAACACTTCTGTTGAGATAAACTCCATTAGGAGTCCATATGCTCCAACAGTCCATATTGTTGCCACGGCATGCTAGGCTGACTCAAGATGATCTGGTAATATGTATAAGTTAGAATGAAATTATTAAAACAATTCTTCGTAGACGGAGTCGGAGTCGTCTTTTTTTTACCAGAATACAAAGCCCTGGTTTTTAGTTAGACAAGTACTATTGATTAATTAAAAATCCTTATTATCGAACAATAATCGTGTATTTATTATCAAACATGAAAAAAGAATATTTCGAACGTGTTTCTGTCAATACTTTTACAATTGCAAGCTGAATGAGTAATCTTTTTTGTGAAATATGTTACCATTCGCTACATTAAACATTGCATTGCGTATTGCATCTTTGTTGGAGGTGTTTGAAATGCTCTCAAACGATTTGAACATTATAGAAAAATCATGCGAGAAAAATCCGCTTAACGTTTTTGCAAAGGATTTTTTTTATTTGCTGTTTTTGTACGTTCGCAATAGCAATTCCACAACTGACCGTGTAATCCTGCTGTGACAAACCTGGGTCCCGCAACTGTATTCGGTCTCGTCAATAATATTACATATTAATTTATCGTAACCTTGACTCATACACATAAATCAAAGCGTATTAATAGTATTATGAAATGATATTGAAATTTATTTAATCTAATCTTTTTTAACACAAATCAGTGATAAATTTGTTTTTTTTTTAAAACGTCTAACTGAATGATGTCTCAGCATTGTTTTAAAAACTATATACAATCAGTCAATATAAATGACTTAAAATAAAACGATCAAATAACAAAATAAAAATACATAAGAAAAAAGAGAAATACAGCAAGAGCTCTTCTCTTTGTAAAATAATGAAATACACCAGTCAGTCATTCAGTCACTAAATGCCTATTAGTAACAATTTACTGTGTTAATTTGCAGGGTATTTTTTTTTTAATGAAATTCATAAAAAGTAATGATCTTAAGTAATTCATAAAAAATAATGATAACTTATATGCCTATTACTAACAGATTAAATAATTTAAAAAATATTTTTAAGGTACGTCACTCAATTTTATGCAAAAAAAGACTTTTTATCAACTCAAATTTAATTGTTCTAAAAATTGAAATGATTACTCATTTCATTTCACAAACCGAGAATCAACAGGCTTGTCAGATACAGTTAATAAGATATAACATATTTTTGACGCGTTTCCCATCTTTGCTTAAATTGTTAATCTAACAAAAGTGATAACTCTGCGTGGTCCTAATTAGGAACTTGCTTAAAAATTCCTGACCATCGAAAGTGAAAACAAATCCATGTGTAGGTACGTAAAGCTTCGGACCGTAAATAATGGAAAAGGTCTTAACACCGACGCCCGCGCACGCACACACGCTCGCGTGTCCGAAAGCTCTCGTGCACTCACACACCGGAGCTTTTGGGTATAGGGACCCAGCATGTGCAAAAAATAGTAATAATAATCCCAGACAGCAGGTTCCTTGCACATTTTTTTTCTAACATTCGCATTATATTATGTATTAACCTATGTGGCAAAAAGTCAGTGCCATGTTTATGGGATCAATGGCGGTGGGTGAAAAAGGATATTGTTGGAAATTCATTAATTAATTTATGTATTACATTTCAATGATGTTCACTGAAAACCATCTTCTTATTCCAACATGATCATTTATATTTAACAGTCGAATCTAGAGCAAATGCGTTTATACCCTGAACTGTGGAGTTGTGAAATCAGAATGTTTTAACTAGAGCCAAGCTCGAAAAAAACTAATAACTTCAAAGACTTAAAAGTGTGTATTCATATTGTAAGGGTTAAAATTGGCGCCTAAAAAAATAATTAAAGTCGTTTCTAAGTTATAGTCGGAGTCATATTCGCCTTACATTTAACCGACTCCATAACTTTTTCTTATAACAGTTGTGGAAATTCTCTAAAAATGTATTACGTTGCTGTGTTGTAAGAGATACCAAGGAATCCCAGAAATCACAGTTAATAATATGTTTATGTATTATTTGGGAGAATCAACACATACTGTACTGATTGAACACTTCTCTTCCGAATCAAAAGCGATCATAAGTTCATTAATATACTCCTATCACTACACCCTGCTTAAGGATTTCATGTGTAGACGTAACACAACGAAAATATCGTCGGCTTACTGCCAGAGGTCACGAAGTGACAAAATCTTGATTCTGAGATAATCTACATTGATATTTCAACTACATTTTATCAGTTATATTTAAACTCAAAGTCTTTTGTCTTTTATAATCTGAGAGTTTCCAAAAAGTCTCACGAATGCTTACTCTCTCGATTTCAAAGTAGTTTTCAATAGCAAGTTACCGCACTTGCAAACATCATTTATCAATGAATGCACTATTAGCATGGCTGAAAAGGGATCGGAAAAGCTCGCTCGAGCCACTTGTTAAATAGTACTAAGGCCGGCGAGGCCTTTGTTAATTTAAAAGAAAACAATATTCTCAGATCAAATGAGAACATAACTGCAATTTCTGACATATTTATCTGCGACAACTTCAGTACGTTTGTGGTAAATTGCATATTTTTACATATTATAAGTGTATTAAGTAGCAATCAATTGCTTATTTAAGTATTGCATATAATTCCATGGGAGTGATAAAAAATTCACTCCTTCGCCAGAACATCGAGGATTGCTTTGAGATTAAGTGAGGCAATTGTTAACATATTGGCAGCCCACCGCTGACTATTAGGGTATTCAATTGAGCTTTAGTAATTTATATTCTGGGTAAAACATGTCAAAATACGTAGTTTGTTACATCTAACTTAGTTTTGACCGGCATGTCACTTCATGACTTCTGGCAGTATTCCGACGATATGCATGTTTGCTCGTACGTGCTTATTATTTTTAGGTCATAATTAAATAAGTGTTAATTTATTCAAATAAGTATTTTCAAATTAACATACAAATTATCGACGGCAATATTATTTTATTTCCAAAATTGAATGCATAAAATTTCAATTATGTTCATTCAACTTTATTCATTACATTCGGAAAGCTATCTAACATTGTGCAAGCAAGCATAAATTCACTAGGTGAAAGAGTGTGGCTTACTTTTACTGGGCTTCTTGATTTCGAAATTGATATCTATTATGGTCTCCAAACGAGAATCACAGCTCTGGCCGAAAGTTTCTCAATTATATTAACGAGAGAGAAAAAAAACACATAAATCGTCAGCAAGAACATGTTTCATTATTAAAACCAACATGGTTCTGTTAAAGGCGATAATCCACGTACTTATAAAACTGTTTGAATGATACATTACAAGTGGGTGTTTCTAAAAAATAAATTGGCGGCGATTGACTGAAATGTACGTATGATATGTAGGTATAATATTTAAGAGTAATTAGCAACCGGTCCTACTATTAAGGAGTTATTTACGTTTTATTTCTAGTCTTTTGTCAGGCAATTACTCGGTTATCAGTAAGATTAGATGCTTCGTTACGAAGATATAAGTATTATACAAACTTAAATAAATTATGTAATTATTAACTCATACATTTCAGTATCCTGCAATATGGTTCGTATTACTAAAATTATCGTTTTTTTTTATCTGAAAAAAATAATTGCAATGCTCAGCGCCAGAAATCAGAAAACTATGAAAAATTTGGCACGATGCCTATTTCTCAAATACGACTGATTAAAAATCCAATCAACACTTACACTCTCTCACTACGCATGCGCTAGTACAGAAAGAGAAAGAGACAAAGAGATTGCGGTAGGGGTGGACCGCCCCGGGCGGCATATTTTTGGGGGCGGCATTAAAAAAAATATATACAATATTTTTAGAGAAATTTTATTTATAAATTAACCTGTAATTGAAACTCCTAGTATATCGATAAAAAAATAGGTGATTTGAAAACAAAATTAGAGGAAATTTTGGGGGCGGCAAAAATTCAAAAACCACCCCGGGCGGCAGGACTTCTTCCTACACCACTGGTTACAGATAGATGGATAAATAGAGACAAATACAAATATTGTTATATGAAATAAAATAAAATAACTTTGTTATTCCACTAGTTGTTTTGCACGGATGAACTTGATGTTCAAGTTCATCCGTGCGCTTAAACGCCTGAAGATGGCGAAAAGGGAAACCCGGGTCGTTAGTGACAAAACTTGTGTAAATGTACATAATTTGAACGAATCAAATTTAATATTGAAATTCCACCAAGCACTTTTAGTCGAAATCTTAAATTTAAAAATCTTTATATAAGTATTTTCGAGTCGTCCCTGAATATTTCGGCAAGTGGTTTATACACTAATGCGCTCCCCAGCTGCCTTTGTCTAGGAAACGTGTCTGTGCATTTATACTGCAGTAATGCAATTATTAATATATACCTAAATAAGCTAGTGCTGCAACTGAGTTGCAACAAAAAAAGCGTCTGCTCGGAATTCAGTTGCAATATGTTCTAATACTTATTGTATTGTCATTATCCCAGACACAGTACACAGAAAATGCCTTAACAAGTAGTACATACATAAATTAAGTGCACTTTTTGTTTGGCAGTGCGTTTACGATTTATGATTATTTTCTGCCAGCTTGAGGTCCTTTTGTTTTTCTTTCGGCAAAATTGAACAAAGAATTGAATTATTATTACGCATATATACTTGTTTGAAATATTTTTGGACTGTAATAAGAAGTACATTTTTTCGTGTAAACTTGTGGAATGTACTCCCATTGTTAATTTTGTTTTTGATAATAGTTATTTTAGGTTGACCATCTATTACAATACGAAAAAGGTTTTAGTTATATTAGTAAAGCAATGACTATGTAAAAGAAGAGTTATAATTTGGTTTATAGATAGAAAATAGGTATTTTTTTTACTGTTATATTGTTTATTTGATTTGAAATAATTGATTGAAAAAAATGAGACTTGAATATATAAAAAGATCCGTCACAAAAGTCAACGACGTTGACCACTACACAACGGAATGGACGATATAAATAAATAGATTTACAATTAATTTACATTAGTTTTGAGTATTAAATACGATAGCATAATTCAGGGTTTACCAAACTTTTTCTGCAATGGAACACTTCGCGAATTCAGAATCTTTAACGGAACACTTAAGTAATCCATAACAGTAAAAATAAATATATCACTAAAACACATATTTTTTTATTTAGTAACTAAATATTAGTGTACCTAGATACTTGAAAATAAAATATAATTTAAATCGTCATAAAAATGACTCGCCTTTAAATATATAGTTAAAGATTTTTAAATGTGTTGCAACGTATAAAACTATTCCAAATTTTCGCGGAACACTTATTCAGGTTCTGTGGAACACCCGTGTTCCGCGGAACATAGTTTGGGAACCCTGGCATAATTCATAGCAGGGGTGATCTGGAGGGGGCTCGAAGGGGCTCTCGCGAGCCCCTTGTTAAATTTGACTAAGGCCGGCGAGCCCCTTGTTAATTTTAGAGAAAACAATATTCTCAGATCAAACTAGTTCATAACAGCAATTTTTGACGCATATATTGTCTACGACAGCTTCAGTAGACACAGTAGTACATTTTTAGCCATTTACGGTTAGTTTACGGTAAATTGCATATTGTTACGATTGCTTATTTGAATATTGAAAATAATTGCATAGGAGTGTTTAAAAATTCACTCCTTCCCCGGAACACCGAGAATTGCTTGGAGATTAATTGAGCCCCTTGTTAATGTATTGGCAGCCCACCGCTGATTCATAGTGAATCAATGTTTTCATATAGTTCATATTTTGAACAGTAAGTGCTCTTAGATTTTTCTGGTAATCTATCTGCTAAGACGATTAGATTATGATTTCATAATGCCTAATCCTTTGTATGTAATATGCGATATTATTGCATCGATGGAAACGTACACACTATACCTCGTCAAAACGGTAAGATGATTAGGTAATTGTTTTTTTATTTTAGACCCACATCTATTTTTTAAAACGATTATTATTTATCTTTAAGACATAGCGCTTTCTAGACAGATGTTTCTTGCTACATAACAGGATTATAATTGTTATTTATGTCCGAAAATGTTTAAGCGTCGCGTATTGTGTTATTTAAATTGAATTTTCGTAACTTCTAGCAAATCACAAGATTGTCACTCAGTTTTAGATGAATTACAGCTGTAACAATAGCTCGGGAAAAAATGCGAAAGTTGTATATTTTAGATAAATTGATTACATCTTTAATGTAAACAATGTAGGTTAGTTGTGCGAAAATTTCAAAGGCTTCTCGGGCCATTCCAATAAATGCGCGGCATAATTTGTCATATTCGATATAAAAAATAATGTTTTTTTGTTTTATTTTGCATAATAAAAAATATTTAATATGATAATATTTAACTAAAAATTGTTTTTTTACATAAAACAAAATCAAGCACAAATTAAGAAATTAAACAGAATGAAACAAACAGTCGCTAATAACGTTATTAACATATTTTATAAATTCATTTAACATTTTCTGGTTTTTCACGTCGTTGCTTACAATTAATCCTTATATTATATTCTTAATTTACATCAATTTCTTGTTCTGATAATAAACTTTAATTATAAAATAGTTGGATTAACTAAATGTTCAATTTATAATTAATTAATTTTGTTTAATTAAGGTAATTTCAATTGCAAAAAAATAATATTTGAATAGTTATTTTAGAGTGCGCGTCAACCAGGAATTAGAGCGCGGGGGTTTTAAAAATGCTGCGCGGCCGCGCATTGAATGTTATAAAGTTAATTTATTTTTATGATATTTCAACAATCTTTAATTTTTTGATGAGATTAATACACAAATATTCAAAATTGATTTGGTTAAACATAGTATTTCACAATTTTATGATAATATAACTTGATTCGTAAAAATGCTGATGTTTAAAAATATGTACAGAGAAAAATTACTTACATTGTGCTATATCATTACACTTACAGCATGCATCAAACAAACAAGAACATAATCTCGGAGCGGTAGACATTACTGATTTATGTTTTTAATTAAAAGATTTTCGGCTTTTTTTCACTTTGTTCTATGAGTTAATGCTGAATAAACAAGTACGTGTCGAGCGTGGCCACATGTGGACACCATTTGGCATTTTACGAGCGTAATTTATTCCCAACATTTCGCAATGTCAAATAATAAGATTTAAAAGAACTTTTTATGTAACATCCTGCGGGTAATTATTATATTTATTATACTTATCGTTTCCAAACGTCGTTAATAAATAAACTTACTTGTGTATTTAAAGCTTAAATCATTAAATTTAAGAGACGTTTTTATTCATTCAAAATTTAAAATTATATTTCATTATAATTATTGCAATAATAAGTCGACGATAATGTTAGATATTTTATTAACCATTTGTTTAAATTTATAGTAACTATAAAATAATTTATATAACGAGGAATAAGAAATGCATTTAAGTTAGTTACAACAATCACGATCAATTTATAAAAACTGTCCGTACTAGTATTCGAACCCGTGATTTCTGTAACTGAAGCCAATCTATAATATATAATATAATCTGTGTATAAAAAAATTAATTCTTAACTCGGCTTAAATAATTGACATTACATATTTTATTCGTTTTTACTACCCCTATTAACCTTACTACATACTGACTCAATCGAAGTGGAGCCTGTGAAACAAGCTCTCAGTTTCTATGTATTTATTTTTTTGAGAAGATGTGGGTTAAGATTTATTATTATATTTATATACCGACCATTCCCGCGTAAGATCTCAGTAAGTACTGTATTATAAAACATTATTTTTTGACGGTGATGGGTGAATTAATTAATGAAACCCATTACGAATACTCAGCGGTGGGCTGCCAATATCTTAACAAGGGGCTCGGTTTTTTTTTTTTTTTTTATCCATGTCCGCTCCTAATGTCGAGCATATGGCGTCATAATGAAGGTATCTCAAAAAAGTTATTTTTCTACGTGAACTGCTTATTACTTAGTCGCTCAACTTCTCTTTTCCAAAGAGAGTAATAGTGATAAAATGATAAGGATAAGACAGGACTAGTGATTAACTAATAGTAGAGATGTACCATTTTAACTTGACTGTGGCAGAACTCAGAACTAAAATTGTCGCCCTAGGACGTGTCACTATGGCAACGTTAATGATGCGGTGGTGGCGCCCTCGCGGGCAGTCAAGTTACACTGGTACATGTATAGCGCCCAGTTGAATTGAAGGATCGGAAGAGTGGGAGGCAATCTTAAGACATCACAAACACCCATGACTTCGAACAGAAAATAGATAAATCGATCGAAAAAATGCTGTTTTGTACTGGGACTCGAACCCGTGACGTCCCACATCGCTGAATGAAAAAATGAAGGGACAACTAATTTTCAAATTTAACCATCTACAGAAATTGCAGTTATGTGATGATTTGATCTAAGACGAATAATTTTCTTATCTTAACAAAGGGCTCGCCGGCCACGCCGAAAGTTAACAAGGGGCTCGTGCGAGTCCCACCAAGCCCCCTCCAGCCCATCCATACTGACTTGAGATCTTCAGTAACCGAAAATGTTAATCTCTCAATAGATACTTTATAATCGTATTAATAATTATTTTGTCAAATATTTTATCACGTAATAGAATTAAATTATCTATTACATAATTAAAAAAACAAAACTATAATTTTATTTTCACGAAGTTCTAGTTACAATATACGCATAAATACGTACAAAAATTTAGTCATTAAATCTAATTAGAATGAAATCGTGGCGCATTATGTTTCGTGGGAAGGCAGACATCTTTTATTGTTGATGCAAATATTTTGAATAGAAAACAATTTAATACCCGCAATTAATTATTATGACTATTGAATGACGTTCAATTTGATAAATAAAATTCGCAGACGAATATAATTGGGTCTAAATAAAGACGAAAATTTTGTAATTGCATCACTAATTTGCATCTATATGCGAGATGCAAATTTATTTTGACATTGTAAGTGCGGAGTGCACCGTTCTATCATGATGATTTAAGTGGTATCTTTTTTGTCAGCTCTCAGAGTGGAGCTTATGGATTCCTATAACAATATTATAGTTTTTACGTGAACTGCTTCTTATTCAATTGTTCAAACTATAATTTTCGAAAAGATTACTGATTGAAGGATAGAGCTAGGAACGGACTTATGAAATCCTAATGGAGTTTATTTCAACATATGGTTTTTCTACGAAAACTGGTTTTTATTCAGTTTCTTAACACTGTGAAGTGAAGGGATAGATGAATGGATTTTTTTTATCGATGTATAAAAAACTATGGTTTTGGTTGTTGTGGTCATGGACTCGAATTCTAGTACGATTTATGAATATCTGTCAAACTTCCTCCCACTCATTCTATCCTATAAATGGGGCGTAATGAAAACGATTAGTTAACCACTAGTCTTGTCCTGGTCCATATAATTCAATTCATAATCCTTTCGAAAAAAGAGGTTGAGCAACTAATTATCAAGCAGTTTTCGTTGAAAAACCTGTGTTGAGATGCAAATATGCTATATGCTACACATTGGGAGCGGACATGGTTTTTTTTCTAATGAAACAACTATCTTGGACCCCGTAAAGAAATGGGTGTCTCCAAAGTTTAAATTTAGGAAAGTAAAAGAGAAATTAAAAAAGAACTTCTGAGTTTATTGCAGGAAAACGTAAATTGCGGCTAATTAGATAAAAACATTTTTCGTATACGTCCAAAAACCTTCAAAAATAGCATTTTAAGAGCACGAGGAAACCATCAAGAAAAATGACAATACCACATAAATGAATAGATAAATATAAAATAATTTGCTTTAAAAATTTTGTGTACCCACACCTGATCTATAACGTAAAATGATTTATTTAATTAAATACGTACGTCAAATTGGAAAACAAAATGTATTTAATTCATTCCTTTACATAAATATTCCATTACGAATCTTTGTTTGATTCATATCCGAAATTTAAAATCCCCTTCTAGTTAAGTATTGTTGTGTAGAATATTTACAATGTACAGGTAAAATATATTGCAGCGAAATTTAACAATATGATATTTAAAAATCGAACAGAGAAAAAACAGACGGCAACAAAACCCTACCTCAATCTGTTAAAATTTAAATTCTCAGTTCACCTGAAAAAATAACACAATACAATCACAATAATACTTACCTATACCCTTGTACGCAGTCGTAAACATCAAAAGTCATACCAATGCAGGCGAACCTTTGCGGCGATCTACGAGAAATGATTACTGACTAAGCAGTAGTTAATTTATTTTTATAATGGTATCAGATTATAAATCGTCACTTTCAGGTAGAAGTTGGTAAGGAATAAAACTGACAATTGTGACAAATTGTTTGTTTGGAATAACTCAGTTGGTGCATTGATTATACCAATTTGTAAAAAAGCGTGTATTTTTATAAGTAATTATTATTAATGCTGATTTCAAAGCAGTTAAATAGGTTTGACTCTGTTTATTCATTTATTAATTGTGTCAGACCGGCATTAATGCATCTATATTTTGATATCATACATAATTAATTATCTAGGTCACGGGTTCCCAACCTATGGGTCGCCAACTTTTTACGATTTTGGATTTGAACAACAAAACTAAAACTACAGTCAACTAAAATTACCTTATTGAAAAAAATGCCTTTTTCAATTGCATCGGGGCCGCGGGTCACGTTGCTTTTATAAAAAGGGGTCGCCACCCGAAAAAGGTTGGGAACCTATGACTAAGGTAATATAAAAAGCGTTACAGAGGCTTTAACCTAAAAGCTGAAATATTTCATTTTATGTTATCAATCTGGTACTTACTAACTTCTGACAGAACAGTGATGAAATTAAGGTGATTTACATTACATTATAGTTAGTCAACTAACTCAACCGTACCAATTGTAGGTTTTCTGAGGGGGTTATTGACAAATAAACCTCGTGTTAGAAGTGACACTGTTTATACAGACTTTTCAGAGAGTTATTTTGTCTAATAAACATATGTATTCAAAGCGTTAGAGAGGAGCCTAGAGCAGGATCATGAATCAGTGAAAACATAAAGCTTTATACCGAACGGTAGTAGAACCGCAGCACCGAAAAATTGTAGTGTTCCACTGCTTCGGATGCTCATTTTAACATTATTGTATTTACGTTTTTAAATCCAACGGATTATTTAAAATACGGCACTGCTGTGTGATAGATTTTTGATCGTTAGTTTTCCAATTTTGGTATTTGAAGAACTAATCCTACAGCGAATACGCCTACTAAAGCCAAATCTAACATAACCATAAATAATTTATTTATATTTATACTATTGTTTTACAATAATTTTATGTTTTTTCGTGATATGTATGTACTGTCAAATGTCAACGATATCACGAAGTGAAAAATTACAATTAATTTGATGGAATTTTTAGCATTTTACAATAGTTCGTTATTTTTAAACATGATTGCAATGAATCTACTATCAAGTACATATATGTCAATTAAATCAATCGAAACCAAACAATATATGCTTAGTTAATAAAAACACAATATTTCTTTGTACTTTATTCCACTTTATTTAAAAGGTCAGGACCGGTTTCGCTCATTGCGAGCATTGTCAACTGATAAGAAAAATATATAAACAGTGCTATTTATATAAAAATAAATTGAAATAAAAATGTGTAAACAATATCAATTGTTTATGGATTTGGCATTTACTTGGTAGAACTCCATTTTAATAGGGTAAAAATATCAAGATATTTCTGTTCTACAATTATTTATATGTTATATGTTGATAGCTATTTCGGCTTTCGCCATCGTCAGAACTATCGAAATAGCTATCAACATATAACATATAAATAATTGTAGAACTGAAATACCTTGATATTTTCACCCTATTAATATCAATTGTTGTCAATATCAATGTCAATTGTTGTATACACCTTTTTATTTCAATTTATTATTAAATAAATAGCACTGTTTATATATTTTTCTTATCAGTTGACAATGCTCGCAATGAGCGAAACTGGTCCTGACCTTTTAAATAAAGCACGAAGGAATATTGTGTTTTTATAAATATAATGCCTTTCCACCAGTGAACACCCTAAAAGTGATATATGCTTAGAGTGAAATCACAATTGATATTAGTTTATTTACAGTATTCCGTTTGCCATTAAACTTATTTTACTTATAGCGGTTGCATAAATATGTATTCCTATATTAAATAAACTTTCAATATTACGATTACTCATCTCTCGAGATTTGCCTTTCCACTAATACCGATGCGGAATGTTAGCTGTCTCACGTGAGCTTATTTTTATGGTTGCATGGCTGCGCGTGGGTGTTGGTTTGTGTGTGTTTATATTGCACTTGTAGGGCAGAAAAGATGTAGGTTAGGAGGACGATGCAAAATGCAACTAAGCCCGATAACTTAAAATTGTTTCATATCCGACCAGAGGCGTCCCGTGCGAAAATTTAAAATAAATATTTTTCAGCATAATTTTATATTTGATTATATAATCGTGAGTCCGTGGTCGAGTGGTCATCGTTGTTACCTTCGGTTGCGGAACTCACGAGCTCGCATAATAGGATATCTGTTCGAAGACATGGATGTTTGTGATATCAAAAATTCCCTTTCACCTCCTAATTACACCTTTCATAATCTAAGCCTTAAAATGCGATATAGCGAGAGCGATTAGCTAAGAATAGTCATTTCGTAGCTCAGGGGTCCTCAAGCTAAGACTCGCGAGTTGGCTTCAGCTTTCCAAAGATTTTCATCCGACCCACATTAAAATATTAATTTTATAATATTTCTAACAGGATTTCAACGAGAATATTTTTTGTCCGACTCCCAACAATTTTCATAGGGCCCGTTCCTTGAAAAGTTTGGTGACCTCTGTCATAATCCTTCAATTCCTGCTCTCTTATAAAATGAAAGGTTGAGCAACTGAGTAAAAAGCAGTTCTCGTAGAAATACTATTGGGATACATCAGATACATGTACTCCATTAGGAGTACATACTCCACATTATGAGCGGACATGGTTAAAAAATATATATAATACATATCAGCGGTCGGCAAAGTGGGGTCCGCGAGAAAATTTTGGTGGTCTGCAGAGAAATCTGACATTATTCTATGAACTTGGTGCATTTTTAGTCGCATTTGATCACTTTTATTTCAATATCGACTGTGGAAAGGAAAAAGGACGTAACCCACACATATCAAATTTTACAGGAGACAAAAAACGTCTTTTGATGATTTTAGGCTAAAAGCAAATTATTAAATATACACAACACTGAAGTGCACGGTGACTGATACACTGGTTTTTTATTAACTTTAATTCCTTTTAGCCTAATATTAGTTTAATAAATTCTTCCAGAAAAACCTTTTTTCATGTCCTTTTTCCTGGTTGTAATTTTCACAGGCCTTTCTTTTTTCAAACTTGAACGCTAAATTTAGATACTTATTCGGCATTTTCAGCTTTCATTCTTTTGATAGAACGTGTGTCGTATACATTGTGATTATCGAAAAAAAGCTGTTTTGGAAAAAACTGAGGGTTACGTGAAGTAAGTTACGTTCGTTTCCCTTTCCACAGTCAATATGTGATACTTAACACTAGTTATACTTAGCTAGTGGTCCTATGGATTCAAATTGTGAATTTAGTGTTCCGTGAGCCTAAAACGTTTGCCGACCGCACACATTTTACAATATCATAATTTTAATAATATATGAAAAAATCTTTCATTTCGTTTCAAATATTTGTATATACGTTCGTCAGTATGATTTTATACATAAATAAATCATTTATTTTCAAAGAATTATCGTGTTTTTCTATTCGAAAGAATGTGAAGAAAAAACCATATTTGTTTATAATCATAATTATTATGTATATAATCATACAGGTGTTCATAATACATAATAATTTAGCTAATCAGGAAAGAGGTAAGACCGTTAAAAATAGAAAATATTTACACGTTAGTCTAAAACAGCGTTTCCCAAACTTTCCCCCCCGCGAACCAGTTATTTTAATATATCTCCATCATGGCCCACTAAATTTGTTATGGCCTATACTACCAGCCCATAGGTAAAATAAAACAGTGTATTTATGTCCATACAGTCTTTGTGTTATAATTCGAAATAATTTATTCTGACAATCCTATATAGAAATCAAATGTACCAATAATTTATTAAAGAGTGTTATTACGAAATTATATAGTAAATATACAGATTTATTATAAGAAATTGGCGACCTGGCATTTCGCTTTCTGTGTACCGGGTCGCGACCAACGTTCCCTCTAAGCTGCGCGCGTTCGCGGCCGCGCAGCAGTTGGGAAGTCCCCGTGCACTCATTCCAGGGTTGGCACGCACTAGAAGACAGTTTTTCAATTAATATTTGATCGGTCCGCGCAGCCTTTGAAATTTTCGCGCAGCTAACCTTTCGGCTTAGGGGGAACGTTGGTCGCGACCCATCGTTTGGGAAACGCTGGTCTAAAAATATACAGTATACAAAATACAAGCCAATGTTTTTTGTGAATCGTCAAATAACGTCAAACCAGGCATTTGCAATGTAATAATAATAGTTTTAGTTTTAGAAATCTTTTATATAATAATACATTATATCTTCCAATTCTTTATGTACATTAAATTTACATATTATACGAGAATATTCGGTTACTTTTTATCACTTTATCTCATGGAATTTAGTGCTCATCAGTGAAGGCGTACAAAATGTAATAACTTACGGAATATGTTAAAGTCACCTAAATCGAACATTAAATGTTTTATTTATCGGCTTCTTGTGGAAAAGAAAGTTTTTTGTAGTATGCTAAGCATTTTTTTTTCGCTTAAAACGTCAATTTTATTCCGCAATATTATTTTTGTTGTTACTTATAACTTTTGAATTTAAATTTTAGAAGATTTACAGTGTATAATATTACAAAATATCTAAAATAATAAAGATCATTGAATTATTAGAAAACGGAATATAAACGCATTGTATACGACTTACTCTTGCAATTTAGAAATGGTTTTTTTTTTATTAATTAAATGTTCGTCGATTGTCACTAGACTCTCCAATCCCGGGATCCTGTCCAATTTTGTGTCCCCGAAATCCCGGGATTGGTATGGTCGCGATTCCGGGATTGAGATTTTTTTAGCAAATCCCGTAAATGTATAGGATTTTGGATTTGATATACATGAAAAAAAAAAACATGTTGGTGTTTTGGGCAAATCATTTGAAATTTAATCAATCCCGGAATCCCGGGATCACAAAAAGGCTCCGGGATTAGATACCCTAATTGTAAACTAAGTAGTGGTCATCACACGTCATTATTCGGCCACGGCGATCATATAAAAAGACAGATTGTTTTTGTTTTCAATCAAGTCGGCTCCCAACGTGGAGCGCTCAACAGAAGTGATTTTACGAAGACTGGTGAAAGTGCCGGCTGCGAGGTCCAGTAGTTAGCATCGTTGTCTTCGGTTTCGGAGGTGACAGGTTCGAATCCCAGTACGGACGGTTTTTATAAATTGATTTTCAATTGATTTATGGGTTTTGTCCAAAGGCATGAGTGTATGTGATGTCTTGAATTCTCTCCCACCTATCGAAAATTGATCGTTCTTTGATTCGATCCTTGCTGACTGCTTGGCTACGAGCTGACTTTTTGACTGGCTTAAATTTAATATGTTTTACTATTAAGATCCTGATCCTGATTATATTTCACTTATTCAACTCGTAAAATTAAATGTGAGATCAGTTGTTTTAACTGTAATTTTAATTCAAACGTTGGAAAACGAAACTTAAGCAGAAATAATATGGAAATGATTTCATGGATAACTTTAAGTAAACTTAACACTTTCAATGTTTATAATAATTATTTTATTTCCCTATAAAATAAATTGACTGTGCATTTTTATCTACCATATGGGAGGTATCTATTGAAATTTAATTCTTTTTATGCATTTTTAAGCTTCATATGGCTATTTAATTTACCAATAGACGTACCGCGATCATTCTTCACACATTTTCCAAGAATTAAAAGAATAACCATAAATTTTAAGAACTTCGTCTTACATTCAATAACTGATATAGCCATACAATGAGAAATCAGTGAGTGCTTAATTTTGTATTACTGAATTATTTACAAAGAAGAAAACATATTTTTTTTTTGTCACTACCTTGTATTATTCTTTCTTCTTCGATCATATCCGTTCCTTATGTTATGGGGTATTTAATGTCATCCAGGTCATCCAGGACGCAAAAATCACTTAGAAGACACAGTGACGTTCCTAGACTATGTGCCTCCCCTAGGCAGAGCTTAAAATAGCGCTTTTACTATTTTTTAAACTTTTTTTTGTTGAGATCGGTAAATGACATATTCAAAGAAGATTTTAGCGATCAATTCAACTACTATTGAACCATCGGTCATAGTATTATTACGATTAAAAATGTTTTTTTCTTCACTTTTTTTATCAAAGACATTGAGGCATTATATTAATTCTAAGCCAATATCGTGTGTCAAAAATATTAAGTCATTAAAAAAAACTGATCATTTGCCGCTCCTTATGACTTGCCGCCCCTAGGCAACTGCTTACTCGCCCATGCCCACGGGACGTCCCTGAGAAGACAAAGCATGCAAGTTTTATCAATTTTATTTTATCAACTCATAGCTTAAAATTCGAACCCGTGAGACCCGAAGTCTATAACGTTGACCGCTGGACCACGGACCAGACTATAACATCAGGTATAGTAAATAATTAATAAAGATTTCGGTCATGCAAAAACACTTCTCATGCATTGTCATGTACAAGGTCAATCGGTGACTGGTAGATTCAAATTATTAGTATGTAAGTATTGTATATCTGTCATGTCACATTGCATTATGTACGTACATTCAAATAGACTCAACTTATCAGTGGGAGCTGCTGAGAATCACGACAGGCCAAGTCTTATAAGAATTTTGCCCATTTATAGGATAGGCACTTAAAAAAATTGTTGCGGTCCAAATCCGACGAAAATTATTATGAACATTTACGACGGGTGGAAAAGCACAGTCGACTGACAGGACGGGTCAAAAATAGCCGCCCAAGCTAAATACAATAAAGTTTTACGGTGCTCCGGCGGTAATTAAAGTTTGTCGGTACCCGTTTGCCCTTGGACTTGAACTCGACGCTTGCGGTCTGATGCAGTGCGGGGACCCGTGCCCTTCAGCCCTCAAAACGATGGTCACCTTGGAATAACTCGGCGTCTGGGATTCTCAATCATTCACGACATCTATTGACCTATATTTCATTTATACCAGTTCCGCGCAAAAAGTGTTCCTCTGTCATCTTGCGGAACACAAAATTCATTTAAATTAAAAAATCAACATCAAAAACGTCCAGCAGTGCTAATACATATTTAAAAAAAGTTGTTTAATTGTGCTATGACACAATTATCATCAAAATTTACGAATTAACGTTTATCGTCAAATTATCAACCAATTTGTTTGTTATGAAGGTAAGGTGAATAAATACTTTTAAAAATTATGATAATTTTCATACATTTTTTTGATAAAATTCATAATGACTTCGATCATTCCACGTACTGTGCCAACAGTGACATGTGTTTCGCACAAAATCTATATTATATACACATGTATATAAAATATATCCACTTAATTAGACAAGCTGCTCATTTATGATTATTTACAATAAGAAAGTTTAATCTTATAGCAGATCTGAAACCACAATAGTCCATAGTGCTGCCACTGTATGCTAGGCTGAGTTTATACCTTTTGATGGTATACTACTTATATGTATATAGGTTAAAAATGAAATGATTGAAAAAAAAATTACAGTCGGAGTTGGAGTCGTTTTTTATTTTAAAGCTGGAGTCGGATTCGTCTTTTTTTGTGCGACTCCACATCCCTGGTTATAAGGCGAAAAATATCAAGTATCTTAGTTCTACAAACATTATTTGATATATGGTTGATGGCAGTAGTGAAGTGGTAAATAAATATGTATCAGGTCGGTCATTGATTTCTCCTCTATTTTTTTTCTGTCGGGTAGATCAATTTTGACATAATACTTATTTTAACAGTATTTTAACTGTATGTATGTATTTGAAAATTAAGTTAAAAATCAAAAAGGTGGCAGAGCAGCGCCATGGCTCATTTTCAGGTGCCAGGTCGCCGACCTATCCCGACCTAGCCTCACTACACCACTGGTTGATAGCTATTTCGTCTTTTACCTTAATCAGAACTAGAATAGTTCTAACGAAGGAAAGATTTGTAGAAAAAATAAATTTGATATTTTTCCACCTTATTGAAAAATTTACATCCATATAGAACTTAAAACCCTCCAAGGACGAGCGTGACCATATGGTCACAGTAAACACCGTTGTCTATTGATCCCAATATTCATCTTTTTTTTACCTGAATATCGTTGCCTTTGCTCATATTTGGTTAAGAAGGGTACAGACTTCAGTTAGTCATCGGCCGTTTGGATAGAAACGGCCACCAAAAGCACATGCGACTTTTTGAAACTGTTAGTTTTTTTTTATCAAAACATCAAATTATTTACAGTTCTTTTCCTAATATATTTGTATTGAAATTAGATTGATCTAAAGAGGTCAAATTGTAAATATTTTTAGAAATTACACGTTTAGCTATATTTCAATCCCGAATGTTTGCGTGTCCATACGGTTACGCTCGTCCTTACTACTGTCCGTACACAATATTACACAGTAATTAAAGGATGAGCATGACCATATAGTCATGAGGGATTTCTATACAACGACTTTGCGTTTTTTTATTTTAATTTTTGTAAGGAATAAAAGTTATCCGTCACTGACACGAAATCCATTAACAACCAACATATTTAGTTTTTAGCTTCCTCTGATTTATTGTTTTATGCCAAAGTATTCAATTAAATTATGTCGGTTTTCGTTGACCCAATTCGAGCAACATCAAAAGATTGAGGATCATGCGGCGAAGTGCATATGTGTTTGTGATTGTCCGTAAAATTGTGGGTATGTGTACTGCAACAACTGCCATATGCGACCTATTAGTTTCATACCAATGCCACTGACAGCCTAATACCCACGTATGCGTGTTGCATTTTCAATCTTTCATTGTATTTGTTTCTAATTTCTTTATTACTGTGTGTGTTTGCTCTGCTGCCCTTTTGAGATGGATATAATATATATTTTAACGCAACCTTGGCGCAATATTTTATGGCGATTTTTGAAACATAGGTACATACTTAAGTTACATACTAAATAAATAATTATAATGCCCTTCGGAAAATTGCATCAAATTATGTGAAATTCTAGAAACCTACCTCATCACTAAAATTGTCATATTTTTTAGGAAAATTTCAAAACGATTGCGCTTGTATTAAACTTAAAACCAAGGTTGTGGAGTCGCGTAAAAGAAAGGCGACTCCGACTCCAGCTTCAAAATAATTAACAACTTCAACTCCGAGGAATTTTTTCAAAAATTTCATTTTAACTTATATATATGTATACCATCAGATCATCTTTAGTCATCCAAGCATGAAATGTTAAAACTTTTGACTATTTTGTTTAAATACACATCATAAAATATATTTTTCAAAAAAAAAATCACAACTCCGACTCCAACTCCACAGCCTTGGTTAAAACGATAATTATAACAAAGAAAGAATTATTTTCAGCGACGGCATGCTATTGTTTGGTGAATTATTCTGAAATCCCAGGACTTATGATACAAGTCGACTGTGGAAAGGAAAAAGGACGTAACCCGCAGTTTTTCAAAACTGGCTTTTTTCGATAATCACAATGTATCAAACTTGATACATGTTCTATCAAAAGGATGCAAGCTGCAAATGCCAAATTAGTATGTAAATTTAGCTTTTAAGTTTGAAAAAGATGACTTTGTAAAAAATTAAAACCAAGAAAAAAGACTTAAATAAAGGTTTTTCCTAGACAATTTACAAAGGATAATAAGTATATTGTATGAACCAGGGGTAACCAAACTTTTATAGAAGCGGGCCGGATTGAACTTTTTAAAAACTTAGGGGACTGGACGACAAATAAATTCTCATTGGAACTCAATCAGAATATTATTTCATTTTATGTGGTTACATAATAATTAGAATTTAAACAAATGTTTGCCCTTCTTAGAATTTCAATAAATGAGAATATTCGAGAAATTTTTGAGTAAACGAACATCTGGTCGTCTCGCTTCCAATTTCTATCCAACTTCCTTCACTTTGAGTTCCTTACTAGATAGTTGAATGATAATTGATGATTTGAAATTAATAGTTGTCGTGAATTCACAACTAAATCATGAAAATTTATATTTATTATAATAATAATTTCTATTCAAAAATACAGAATCCAGTTCTAGTTTCTTGAACGAAGAGAGTACTGGTAATCAATGATACTAGTTCTACGAATAGTTCCATTACTCGTGAGTCGTGATATCACATCTTCGACAAAATCTTATGAGATTTCAATAGACATTTTACTTATAAATTTATTACGAATGTACCATAAATGGGTAATCCTTGGCTCCTGTGATGAGTCCGGCCGTCAAACTAGGGCTGCTAACTTTTTCTAATATAATTCCTGGACATATTGCCGAAAACTAACATACCATACAAGGGATTCTGGACAGCAAATTCAATTCCAAAACAATCCAGGTCAATCCTTGATGGTTGGCTACTCTACCTCCGACCCTGAACCTTAAAATATCCATTTTATTATAATTAAGCAACACCAACGCCAATAGTTCAAGTGATGGTCAATCCTCATTACAATATATTATAGTATACAATACATAATAAATATTACCATAAATGTCAGAATAAAAATATTACGGTCAGATTTTTATAATCATTTTGGTTAGGTTAGGTTTTTTAAAAAAAATCATTTAAATTATGACTATTTTATTCTGACCACTAATTATTTATTCTGCCCTATGTACACTGACCGATGTATTATGACCATTTAATATAAATTCTGACCAATGTGATAAAAATTATGACCGAAACTGTATTAAAATTCAGACCGGTTAAATACGAGCCTTTTTTATACGAAAGAATAGAATGATAATGTGTATTTATAAAAATCGCGAAATCACGAAAAAGCTTGAAAGCCTGAGACTTCATAAAAAAATCAATCATTTAAATGATAATAACCATGTGATACTATTCAAATCGCATTATATTATTTTAATCGATAAATTAACATATTAATTAATTAATTATATATGCGTGCATCCTAATAAAAATGGCATTAGTGCCAATTTCAACATTATTTAAGTGCATATTATTTAAAAATGCACTAATAGGTAGGTCGGCCAGATAAATAATATTGTATCCTCTATACAACATATTTATTTTATACAATATCTAGGTGTGGATAGGATCAAATGCAATCTTTTTTTTTTTTTCACCGAGAACATGTTTCAGCTATACTGCAGTATTGGTACCGTCACGCACATGTACCATAAGGCACGGCTATTAAACTATAAGGCCGCGGTCTATTCAATGTACCAACAAAATTAAATCTATTTTTAAAAAAAATAGTATTTTTTAGATCAGGGGATCCCAAGCTTATTTTCACTATTCCCCATTAACTATTTTTTGTATGAATGTATGTATGTACATAATAATATAAATTTATATGTACAATTTTATAATAATTATAAAATAAGTATGTAAATATATTTCAAAGAACAATAATTTGAGTATAATTTTCAATCAAGCTTCAATTAAAAAACCAGAATCTGGTAATCCAACAATTCCCCGCTCCCGGAACTCTGATCCCCCATCTTTGGGGGATTCCTCCACCAGTTGGGAGCCACTACTTTAGATACACTTTAAAACGAAGAATTTGTGTTGATTAGAAAAGATACGATTCACGAGCGCTTCGAATGATTTCAGAGCCATATTAAAGGTATCGGTATAGTGTCTGTGGACCATCAGCTTGGAACCACTGGCATTGAACAAATATTCTACTGTAAAAACCGCTAAAGTAAGATGTATGTGCGTTTAGGTTATATATAATAGCCCATATTGTTTGTTGCAGACTGCACAATTATTTTGTGATTTTTTTATAATAAAAAAACTAAGCTTGTTCTCCAACATTAAATTTATAATTAAAATTAATAATTGTTACAGTGCTAGTTATGTATGAATATATTAAATTTTGTAATACAATTGTTTATAACTTATTGTTATTTCATTTGCTATGTAACTAGAGGTTACACACTTTTCGCTCAAGAACAGGGAAGCACATCTCTAAGTGAAATGAATAAAGTTATATTTTTTTTATTTTATAACCATTGAAAAACTTCCACAAATAACCTTGAAAATTCATATAAAACTTTTGCTTTTTAATTGCGATATCATTATGTACCATGAGAGTATCATTTAAAAGATATGATCTTCATAATTTGAATAATTATGTAATTTGAATAAAAGTAAAGACAAGTAATTGACTGTATAAATACCAGTTTTTACTTAAGGTAAAAAATAGCAGAGTATTTTTTACCTTCATTAGATAGTAATAAACCAGTCTTCATTTTATTAATTTGTGGTCTTAAAATCAATGGTTCAGTCGTTCGTAAAATTACATATTTCCTAAAATGTCGAAGATCGGGGCTTGGGACCCTCTAAATCATGGGTGGCCAACCTTTTCAGCAGCCGGGTCAGATATTTTCGAAATGAGATTTCCTACCGGGCCGTTTTTTTTATTCTTAAATTTCTTTTATTTTTCAAAGCAAACAAGAAATATATTGTTTTTTTTAAGAAGATATAACAAAAATGAGAATCAAACATATTTATTAAATTATAGTTAGGCAATACAAAAAAAATAATAAAAAATAAACAAAATATAATAAATTTTAGTGAGATGTCTGATTTTGTTTGTCAGAACTAAGTGCATCAATGTTCATAACGACAAATAGCATCGATAGAGCATGTTTGTAAAATGCAGGATATTTCTCCTTGACCAAATATGTTTTGTAAAACTCTTCCAAACCAACCTGATTGAATATCTCCTTTAACTGTGCATCACAACACATTTCACAATGTTCCATTTGTAAAATTCCTGGTAATAAATTCACGTCTACAGAGAATGGCGTTGCAAATGCAGCAGAAAGTTTTCACGATAGTTGAATCAATGTACTGAGATACTTCCATATATGAGATATGATACGAACTACACACGTTGGAATGTTCTTTTGGTGGTTTTATGTACACTGAAAGAAAAAAATGTGAACATATGTTCCGCGGGCCACAAGTAGACTCCCAGCGGGCCGCGGGTTGGCCACCCATGCTCTAAATCAATGGTTCCCAAACTTATTTCCCCCGTGGACCCCTAAGCCCAGTATTTTATCCTTCGTGGACCCCCTCCCCCAAGATGCATAATAGTGAAGTTTTCTAATTTTTTAAAATACAAATATGAGCACACGTGGTAGGGTTTTTTGTATATTGAACATATATTTTTTTACAATTGTAAAAAAATATATGTTCATTTTTTATTCTTATCATTAGTGATTTTTTTAAAAGAAAATGAACAAATCAAAACACAATCAAATTCTTACATAAAATAATAAAATCTGTTAATGAGAGGGATGAACCTGATGCTCCGATATCAATTGGTCAATATTTGGGTTCAAATTCGTAAGGTACAGTCGTAAATCCCCACGTTTAGTGATTTGCCACCGATTTCTTTTTTTCGTAAGAAAATTAGTAACTGCACTAAAACCTCTCTCCACGAGGTACGCGATAGCCCACAATACAGGATAAGCAATAGGGATATCTTTCTGCAGCTAGAACTGCTGGTAACCCTAAATTTAAGAGATAGTTTACTATGACCTATTTAAACCCGCATTATTTTGATTAAATTTGATTCCATTGATTCCGGTCCGTGGACCCCCATTTACATCTCGTGGACCCCCATTTTTTTTATTCCTGTCAGGGACCCCCTGGCAGTCCTCACGGACCCCCGGGGGTCCGTACGGACCACTTTGGGAACCTATGCTCTAAATGTTGCAAGCTTGCATTAAGTAAACTGTCATATCATTTATATAAAAAAATGGATTTAAAATGAAATACATACGAATTTTTTTTTTAAATTTTTGTTAGGAATAAAAGTTATCCGTGACTTCAATATGGCTTAAAAAATATTTTTCTTATCGAAAAAAAGCTCTCTTCTCTGGAGGGATAAGCATTGAAATACATCGTATATTTGTAATTGGATAATATTGAAAACAACTGACACCGTCTGGTTTTTTTAGCCACAATAATAGCATTTTATGCACCTTGCATGTGTGTTTTTTTTTATCCCGGCTGTCGGCTTACAATGTGGCTGGACGCAAATTCGCGACCCGCCCGCGCCCATTTAGAAATATTCATCCACGAACACAATCATACCTAGTTTCAAGGGCTTTTCTTACGTGAGATTATTCAACTCTATCACGCCCGGATATGGAAAGATTAATTAAAATACATTAATTCTTCAATAACATCCACGATATGAAAATAAGATGATTCATAATATAAAATAACTTAGATTATTCCACGTATTGTGTTACAAACTGTGACACGTGTTTCGACTCTTTTAGAAGCATCCTCAGACAATCTTACTTTAAAAAATACTTGTTTAAGTAATTTTAAATTTACTATTCTGATATATTATAAAAATAAAAATAAAAACGGGAGGTAAGAAGGGGATCATAGAAAAATAAACAAACAATAGTGTAAATAAAAAAGGTTTAAAAATGAATTTAGAATTCTTAGAAATACATAATAGTATTATCATTAAAGAATTACTATTAATATCACTTTTAAGGTGTTCACTGTCAATACTTGGTGGAATGGCATTATAATAAAAATAATAAAAGATTTTAGTACTTTTTCCACTTAAAAAAATTATTTGATCAGGACCGGTTTTAATTTTGTGTAATTATAATGTAATTTGTAAATCCTTTTAATTGTTAGTAATTGCATACACCTTTTATTTCAATTCAACTTGTATAAATAGCACTGTTTAATTTATTTTCCTTATCAGTTGATAATGCTCATGAGGAGCGAAACCGGTCTTGATCAAATAAAATTTTTAAGTGGAAAAAGTACTAAAAATCTTTTATTATTTTTATTACTATTAATATCTTATATTAATGTTGTTCGCCACTGCTAAATTTGTTTCTAATGGTTTAACCCTTCCTAATTGATGCAACTTATTAGTTATTCATTTAGTATGTAGTAATTTTAAAATGAATTTATTCAATCACCAGTACCCCGTTATAGTATTATACTGATATTATTACTTGACGTCGAGAATATATCTGACGTCTGACTTTTTCTTTTTCGACTTGATAGATCGCAAGCATAACGAGAAGGAAATAGATTTATCCAGGCAATATTATCATATTTTTTATGACAATCAACATTAAAAATATCGTAAAAGCTTCCAAAAGGTATATACATTACAGGCAACACGTGGAAGGATACAATAATAGTGCCTTGACCAGTCACTTATTTTGATACAATATTGCCGTGTGCACATTGCCGTAAAAAATGACTGTTTTAAAAAGTTTTTAAAAATTAAAAAAATCTATTTTATTACGACGACTGAAAGAAAAATAGAATTTAAATTTTACGGTTATTTGTTTGTGGTTGGCTCCAAGGTGTTCAGTAATAGTCTGTCTTGAAGACAAAACTTGCGTGTCTGTCTGTGAAATAAACACTCTTTTTATTGTGCATTTTCAAATATATTGTATCTTTGCATTATGGGCTATTGAATGGATGCCCAATAGACGAAATACCAGTGATTTTAATCTGAAGTCTCAGTTCCGAGAAAGCTGTGCATAATTACCATTGCTGTGTGCCGTGTTATTTCGAATCTGCGTCTAGAGGAAACCTTTTTGTAGATAATCATTATTTTTTAGGTGAATTTTTATAAATTTGCCAATTGCCTAAGCAAACCGGTTTCAATTTAATGAATATGACACACATAAGTATTTGCAGAAAAGATTTACCGATAAAACTTTTTAAATTAAAGGGTAATCTGGGGGGTAAAACAACCACATTTTTTCCCAACCAGAATTTTATCTATTACTATCGGAGAATATCAACATAATTTGTTTGGTGGCTTGAATCCAGTGACATAATCTATATTTTTCATGTAATATTTAATAGTTAGACGAGAAAGGATTTTAGCATCGATGATAACAATTATCAAAATAAGATTTTTCCCGAATCGTGGGGCTTTAAATTGTGGATACTGCACCTAAAAACCCGTTGGCCAATCAGCTATAAGAAAAGCATTTTTAAATAACTATTAACTGTATATTATAATTCAGCACATATTATTCTGCGCACAAATTGATATTTAATGTTTTAAATTATTTAAATTCTGGAATCAAGCAATATGCATATTTAATTATCAATATTGTGGTCGTCGGCTTCTTTGGCTAAATTAAATGTTATTATAAATATACTATTTATTGGTTATTAAACCACTATATGGTATTCAAGATAACACTTTGCCTTCTGCTAAAAAAAAAAATTCGTACACTTTTTTGAAACATTTTTTTAAGGGACTTAGATGGGCACAAACAAACAAAAATCAAACCTATTTTAGATCTGCCAAGTACTCTGCAGAGAGAGTAACTCGGCTTAGTGCTAAAAAATCTGAGAGCGAATTACAACACTCGGTCTGGTGATCTGATGAGAGAAATGAAAGAGTGAGCTTTTGGCCGAGATGATACTCCTACTACCTGTATCACTGTACTCGCTCACGTACTCCGTGTGCGTAAACAGTCTAACGGCGAGTGTCGAGTGAAAAGTTCATTTACTATAATACTGTGCTTACGCATCATCTGCTTATTTATTTTAATACAATGGAAGAGTTTCCTTATAATATCCATTTTCTCGTCTGAAGTTGCTTCTTAGTGGTCATCAACTCGTCTTCTAATAGATCCATCAAGGTAGGGTAATTCGATTGACATATTTCTTGAAATAAAAAATACGTTTTACGACGACTATTCGTGTTGGAACTGTTAGTATTCTGCGGGTCTGTGTTCGAGTCGTCAAAGTCGTTGGTGACGGCTCTAGAGTTTACGGGCTTTAATCTCAGTACGGACGAATTTTCCAATCGTTTCATGAATTACTGCTCGAAGGCATGTATGTCTGTGATGTTTGAAATTACTCACCACCACTCACCTATTCGATTTTTGAAATGGAGTGTAACGAGAGCGCTTAGCCAACCACTAGTTCTGTCCTAGCCTTATCCTTCTATCCCGACTATTTCCATAAATACATATGTAAGTTGAGCAACTGAGTAAGAACAGTTGTTGCAGATAAATATTTGTAGAGATAAAAATCATTAGGAGTCCATATGCTCTCTACATGTTGAATATACCCATATATCCATGTCCGCTCCCAATGTGGAGCATATGACCTCCTAATAGAGTTATTGAAACGGAAAATTTTACAATCGAACTTGTTGTAACTCAGGATAGAGCTAGTGGTTAGAAAATTGCTCTCGCTACGCCCCGTTATTTTCAGATTGGAATTGTAGGAGGTAATGTGTAAGATATCACAATCGTCCATACCTCCGAACAGAAGTCGATAATTCGATTGAAAAAAAATTACCCCTGAGATCCGCCAAGAAAACCAACGTCGTTGACCACTGCGCCATGGATCCGACAAAAAAAATACAATAATTTTAATATTTCAAATTTCGCGAGCAGTACCACTCAGCCCCTATCTCCCCTTTGTTCAAAGAGGACATTTACAATAAATTAACAATATTCGCCTCTACGGTAATATTTTTAAGTATCATGATTACGTGATTATCTGAATATGCTCATATGGGAACTAAAGACCATTATTGTCATTTGCATATTTTTGAAATCAAGTTTCAATAACTCATTATTTTTTTATTCGCCGAACATCGCGAGTCTTTAAAATCCAATATTTTTTTTTTGTTGTTTCTTATAATTAATCACATGTATTTTATTCAAGATTTCTCTAGGCATATATTTACATGTACATATATAGCCTATGCTATGTTTGTCTTTGTGTCTGTGATACTTAATTGTCATTTTAATTAAAAGCATTATAATGTGAAAGACATAGTTTTTTTAAACTTTATATAAACCATCGCCTCTTTACCACAATATAATTATTTAACATTTTCTCATGCACCAAAAAAAAAACCAAAATTTCAGAATAACACAAATAATTATGTATAAGTATTCCATGCAATAGATTTCTTTAAATAAACAAAAAAAAAAGTTTTTGTAATGCAGAAAAACTCGGATACACTGTCGCAAAAAAATGTGTACACTACAGACGGATTCAAATAAAAATCTATAAGCCGATTGAAAAAATAGTATGAAATATTATAAATATATTAGAAATATCAATAATATTTATATTTCTTTGTTTTGATTAGTATTAGATCATGTTCATTTATAGCGTAGCTTCCCATATAACTCTGTTTTGCTACAATATTTTATTTTTGAATTAAAAAATATAGTTTATGTACGGGATAGTTGTGATAACAAATTTAAAATATAAAAAATATATATTAAATTTGTACTTTGTTATATTTTCAACAAAATAAAAAATCAAGTTCACTTGTGAAAACCATCCAATCCACAAGTGCAATTATTTGTAACCATTAATAAAACTATCTTATATCCATCGCTTGTTACGTCTTTCTTTTCTCGACCCGTGTAAACGGTGCATTAGTAAGCAAATAATCAAATTATTTGACAATAATGAATATTAATTAAGTTTTTTTTTCGAATTTTTAATACAAGATATTCATATATATTTTCCCTGACGAATGAAGTATTCTGAAAGTATGCAAATGCAAGATTGGTCTTACTATAATTTAATAATGTCCGGTTCAATGATTTTTAATAAGACTGCATATTTTTGACAAAATCGTGAAATGTTATGGGTCATAGACCTCGTCCACACATTATTACTTGAATCTCTCTCTCTAATACGTTTGTATAATCATTACACACTATTCAGCTTATTTGAATAGGAAATGTCGATTTTTTAATTGTTTTTATGCATGTTTATTTCATTTATAAATGTATCCAGTTTTAAGTTTCTTTTATACATATATTATATAACTTGTTATGACAGTTTTCTCAAATCTATAATACAATTATCGAAGCATTTTTTAAAAGGTTACCTAGGGTACTCACGTTGTTCCGTCTACCACTTGCTACGGCTTATACTCTTTTTACATGTTATATTTAGTAGCTTAACAAAGTTACTAGCGTGAAATTTTTGTCTATGGATGTCCTGAAAAGAAATTTCTCAAGACTTGGTTGCATCCACTGCAGTGTGACAATTGATAAATAAAATAGAAAGCTTTTATGAATAAGATTCAATTCTTTTCTTATAATACTCTGTGAACATCTTAAATGCATTATATTTTGCTTTGGATATAACCAAGTCAGTATTATTTGAAATAAATATTTCTTTTTAATTGTATCTTATTTAGTTAACTATCGAATCTTTATCTTCTCAGGCTACTGAATGTTGTACTCGCAACCAATGCTCTCCCTAAGACATGAGGTTAGCTGCGCGAAAAATTCTAAGACTGCTCGGGCCAATCTAACAAATGCGCGGCATAAATTTTCATATTTGATGTACAAAATAGTCTTTTTTTATTTGCATTAAAAATAATGTTATCATTTGATAAATAATATATTTTTTTTTACTAATAAGTGTATTAAATAAAACATAAGAAATCAGAAACTAATTCTATTTTTTTTACATCAATTAAAGTCAAGCACAAGTTAAAAAAAATAAGCAGAATTAAACAAATACATATTCAGTCTCTAATTAATTAATTTACATATTTTATAAATTTATTTTTAAAAAATCCAGCTTTTTTCGCCGTTCCTTACAGCAGGGTTTCCCAAACTTATTATGCAATGGAACACTTCGCAAATCTGGAAATGTTACCGGAACACAGCTTATTGTTTAGGTTGGGTAATTGATAAAATATTTAAAAAAAATATATGTTATTAAATCACTTATTATTTATCGACTAATTATTTTTTTAAAGTTTTACATAAAAATATTAGACGTTTTTAACATCAGTGGAGATTTACCATCACTCGATTTTTAAAATGAAGTAGAAGATGCTTGGATATGTTTCAGTGTACATATATTGCCATTCCATTCCATTTTCGCGGAACACCTATTTAGGTTCCACGGAACACCAGTGTTCCGCAGAACATAGTTTGGGAAACCCTGCCTTTACATATACTCCATTAGGATCAATTTCTTGTTCTTATAAAATATGAGAATTTAAATCTAGTTGAATTATCTAAATGTTCAATTAAAAAAATAATATTTGAATAGTTGTCTTGGAGTGCGGGCTAACTCGGATTGAGTGCGCACAGAACAATTCATGAAACCTGTTATAAGATTTTTTTTTTTTCATTTTCAGGAGTCTTCACCGACGCTGACTTTAATCTCGTCGAAGGTAAGCCTGACCAGTTGAGCGATGCGACGGGAAGCACAAACGCCAAAGGTGTGTTGTCCCTGGACGCGACCCGCACTACCGCATCGCTCAAAGCATCCGCACACCCTGCATCGAAATCGTTTGTCGCACAACTACCCCTGCATCTTCGCACATGATGGGCTATTTTCATCATTTTACACACATACCTGACAATATGATCCCTCACCATTCACATAACATTGTATACATTAGGGCAGTGGTCGGCAAACTCATTAGTTAACTAAGCCAAATACTTAATACGATTTAAATTTCTTTTGAGAGCCATTTTTTTTTTAACTTATACTATATACATAGGTAAGTCAATTATTAATTCGATCATGGTACTCTTAAGCTGCATTTTGCTTAAAAGGTCCTCAATCTGATTGAGGTTCGTTCCCCTTCTAACTCTAATTTTTAAGACCGCAAACCGACTACTGCGCGTGGGACACAATGTTTCAACCGCACTTTATGTTGTATTTTGTGGAAAAGCCACACCAAAAGAGCCACAAGTGGTTGTGAGCCACAGTTTACCGACCACTGTATTAGGGTAACCATTTTATTCATCAGTATATTAAAAAAAAAACAACCTAACTCTCTATTTGTTCAACGTAATCGTCACCTTTGTTTATAATGGAGGCAAAGTTACTTTTAGAAATAAGCCTAGAGTAGCTTAAATATTAAGAGCAAACTATAATCAACGGCCTTCTGACATTTTTTTTATCAGAGTTAAGAGGACCAACAATTTTTGAACCATCGCAGACATTTTTATGAAAACAGTATTCAATAGAGAAATTACGCCTCACAAACTGACGTAGATGGCAGAATATAATGATTATCTTTAAATACATACAGAGGTAGGCTGGGAGGAGTTAGGAAGAGCTCGCCCGAGCTACTTGTTAGGTTAAGAAAAAAGAGTAGCATAATAACGCCTTGGTTGCACTTTAGAAGTAATAGATATATGTTCTGAAATACTTTTCATGCTCGATACTGCCAAATTCAGATATGGTGCACTCTGGAAATAGAGAATTTATTATATATGATATTTAATGTAAAGTTTGTTCTTTTGTGAGAAAAAAACAGATTTAAAATTTGTAGAAGAGAAACTATTTGTAAAAAAACAACTTTAAATCATTATTTTTTTTGCCCATATTTTGATTCGAAGAAGAGCTGAAAATCTTTTTTTTTCGACGAAACCCACATTTTTTTAAAAATAGGTTTTTTTCGATAATCGCAATGTGTCAAACTTGATACACGTTATATCAAAAGGATGCAAGCTGGAAATACCGAATTAGTATCTAAATTTAGCTTTTAAGTTTGAAAAAGTAAAACTAAGAAAAAAGACTGAAATAAAGGTTTTCCTAGACAATTTCCTTAATTAATATTAGATTATGTCAATTAAATACCAGTTTAGAAGTCTCCATGCACGTCAAGATTGTGTATAATTCATAATTTGCATATGTCACAAAATTATCAAAACACGTTTTTAGCGCCTCCTGTAAAATTTGATATATGTGGGTTACGTCCTTTTTCCTTTCCACAGTCGATATGTTATATAGTATAACTAAAAATAATAGATAAACTCAAAAGCGACGCGTTAATAATGTCATTTTGAAGTTGACTGATCCAAAGCAAATTGCTAACCGACTTGAAGAATGAGTAACTATCAAACATAGGAAATGAGTCATTTAAGTGCGAATTGAACACTTTGAGTTGATCGTCCTTTCCTATTCGTTCTGCTCGACTGATTCGTTCAATAGAATCGTGTCACCGCGTGACGAAAGCACTAATGTCAACAAGCCGTTGGTAAGGTGGGAAAACAGAAGCTTTATAGTTGATAGCGACTGATCCGCAACGATCATAATATTTTCATTGAAACGAACTAGTGACTCTTCAAAGATAAGACTTAACTACAAAGATAGAATCGTTTGGTTTCGTTCGTTCGTTCGCGAACGATGTTTACTTTGTAGTACTAGTGCAGTTTTAGCTTAGGATGTAAGACTAGTTATTTTTCAAGGGGTTTATTGTGCCAAACTATTTCATTTTTCACATTCTAATTAAATTTGTTTTTCCTCTACCCTTGTTATATGACACAACAAAGTTTAGTGATCAAAATTTAGTTTCTTAGTCCAGTTTTGCAGTCTTTAACTGTGATGAAACTGTTCGATAATTGACGTGAAATATTATTTTGAGTCTATATATTTGTATGGGTATTACACAACACTCCGTCCTTCAATGAGTGGAAAACTAGAATGTTTATTATTATGTGCAATTATATCGTCCTCAGATTTATGTTTTTTCCTACTTAACGTATTGTAAACAGGTGATAAAAAAATACAAAAAAAATAAAATACATTTACTACTACTAATAAATATACATTTAAAGTAGGTAGCCGCAGAATATTGTATATTTTAAAAGTATTTCTTAAATTGGAAATCAATACCAATGTATCTAGGTAAAATAACTGTAAGAACATACTTAATTTTAAATATCCAGCCAAAAAGTTGTTTCTACTGCAGATGACAAATTGGTACAAAGCGTATAATTGAAAATGAACAAGATATGATCAGCATTATAATCCATACCCACACACCTCTTTTATTCGCCATACAATATTTTATCATTTCACAGATTTGGTTCAATGGATATGCAGTATATGCACAACTTTTAATACAAAATTAAATTTGATAACTATGCTATTCCACACGTTGTGTAACAAATTGTGACACGTGTTTCGCATATTTAATCTAACTATCGTACTCATTTCGTAATAGGTGAGTTAACAATTTAAATAAATATTTAGTTAAGTTATAAATAATCATTAACCTTTAAACGCCCGTGGACTTTTTGCGAAATATTTGCATGACCCGTAGCTTTTATAAAAAAAAATATATCTCTAAAACTAGTAAGCCTATGTGGGTAAAATAAAAAGCATTAGCAAAATAAAACATTGTTTATAATTAACAAAAGCTTTATTTACAATTTTTCACATTTAATATTATTACACATTAAATTTAAAGAATTAAAACGATACAAATTAGACAATACTTAAAAAATTTAAACAATAAAATTACAAAAAATAGAGAATTTTCTAAGTATGGAAAAAAATTGTATCCCCATTGAAATATGTTGTGTGGTGTGGATAAAGCTGATTTATTACGGTCCGCCTAACACAACGCATATTCCAAGAGTCGACCTTGTAACGCAATGTTTATATTACTCAATATGACAAAAATATTGAAAGCATATATCGAAATTAAAAATAAAATTATGGATCGGTATCTCAAAGTCATCATTTATGTAAGCTAGTGTTCATATTTTGATTACTTTTATCAGAAATCAGTGTAATCCGATAGCGAAATGTACCATAATCACTGGTCCCGTACGGAACCGCCGGGCGTTTAAAGGTTAAGAATAAAAATACACGAGCCAGAATTGGCAACTAACAGTAACAAGCAACCTACTACCTGGACTGCGCCCAATATGAGTTTTATATGAAAAAAAAACAGGGACCGCTGAGCTCGTGTATCTGAGGACTTAAAGTGACAAAACACGTGTCACAATTTGTTTCTCAACCTGCGGAATAACAAAGTTATCAAATCAAATTTTATATTAAAATATTATTGTTCAATATAAATCATATTATTTAATCAAATTTCAATATATATTATATTCAATCTCGTATTGTGAAAATTAACCATACTTTTAAATAATTTGTATGCTAAATTCTTAATGATAATTACATCTGTAATCAATAAAAATCGTGAAGATTTATACTAAAAAATGGATTATTCCCTGCCAAATGAATAAACGGTGAGGGTATTTTTCGCCTGAACGTGCGAAATTAAAGGAACTGTTTTTTGTTATAATCGCCAGCTGAAAATTTTCGGAAAATGATGTACATACATACACTGTCCTTAATCCGTCTACAGTTGGGTATTTACAACTCGTAGTAGTATTTTTTTCTATGTATACATTTACAGTGGAGCCCCGATCTAACGTTCTCGCATTGTTCGTTTATTTTTCATAGTCCCGGCCAAACACCCATAAGAACAATGTTAAAGAATCTCGCATTAATCGTTCCCCGATTTACCGTTTTCCTCGATCTATCGTTTAAATATTTTGGTCTCGTCACGAATATTATCCCGATTGACCGTTTTCATAGAATGTTTTTCATAAATAGTTTTGCCTCACAATTCATTTCGCGTTTTTTTCAGTTGAACCCCGATCTACCGTTCTCGCTATCTTTGTTTTTTTGCATGGATATAAATAAATAAGTTTTTTGAAAATTAAACATTTTTTTGGTATTATTTGAAGATTTCCCGCATTATTCGTTCATTTATTACGGTCCCTTGAAAAACGTAGAATCGAGGTTCCACTGTAATTTAAAAAAATAAAAAAATAAAGGCCCTTAACGCTTATTTCATAACAAAATATTTACGCAAAAAATGACTATCAAAGTGTACACTGGCAAAGTTTGGTGGAAATTTATAAGGTATGTAATATTTATTTTAAAGCAAACCTTTTGTGTCCCTTTTGAGATCCGCCAGTTAGTGTCCTCCCGATGACGCAACCCGCATATAATTTTTCGTACATTATCAGGTACATGAAGATTATATTTAATCACAATAAACAATTCTCCGTAGCATTGTTCGGAGATCATCATGAGCAATTGCTGTTAGGAACGAAAAACAAATAAATTAGATCTCAATTCTATTGTAATTCGGCGATTTACGACGCTAAGAAATCGAATGAAGGAGGACACGTCAAAATACACGGAAATCTAATTACGCCTACAGTGATTTAGAATATTTTCTTAGCAAATTAATGCCAAGCTTAAAAGACCGAAGTGATAGTTTGAATTAATTACAAAATATAAGTATAGCACTGTTTTCTTACCTATTTAAACTATAATCAGTTCAAGTGCATTCGTGCACCTGATAAAACCCGAAGATGCCGAAAGGCGAAACTCGGGTTGTAATCGAGAAAAATTATGGAAGAGTACAGAATCAAAATTCAAATTTGATATTGAAGTTCCATCAAGCAACTTCAGTCGAACTTCTAAATTATAATATGAGCTCTCAAGTAAGGTGAAGTGAGCCAACTAGTAAAATGGTAAAACATTTTTCTTGGACTTTTAAGTACAATCACGTCTTTACTTGGTGTTTTGGTGGATTGCATATGTTTATTTTACGGAGATAACACTATTGCAATATGTTTCAACTGTGTTTACTTAACTTTTACGATACTTTAAGATGTGTAGAATATTACAACGCATCCATGCTATTTTTTTTGTATAAAATACCACTTGGATCACTTTACCTCTAATGGGCCCATATATGGTCGGCTACTATGGCGCAGCGGTTAGCGTTGTTGGCTTCCGTGCCGGATCTCACGGATTCGAGTCCCAGTACGAACGTATTTTCCGATTTCTATTCGAAAGCATAGGCGTTTGTGATGTTTAAAAACTCCCTCCCACCTTTTCAATCCTCCAATAACTGGGCGTAGCGAGAGTAAGGTGTCCAATCCAAATTGTCAATCCCGAAATCCTGGTATCATAAAAAGGGTCCGGGATTGGATGCCCCGATCGAGAACGATTAGTTAACCACTAGTCCTGTCATAGTATTATCCTTCTATCCCTGCTACTCTCTTCGGAAAAGAGAGGTTAAGCGACTGAGTAAGAAACAGTTCTTGTAGAAAAACTTCTGTTGAGATACCTCCATTAGGAAGACATATACTCAACATTGGGTGCGGACATGAATATGTATATAAAAACTATGTGGAACTTGTGAAGCTTGCTGTCAGTTTTTTGTACATAGTTTGACTGGATGTATGTATTTCAGTTAAGTACTATCTGTTTCGTTCAAAGATTCTATAATGTTAAAGCTTTGAAATTTTTGAATAGGGAAAACAATTCAGAAAAAACCTTCCACGAAAACTGATTGCTAGTACTCAATTATTAACACGATTTTTTCGCAGTGTGATATTAAATTGGTGAGTTAACTTTAACTTGTTTATGTAGTTAGACACAGGACAAGACAATTTACTGTGTCGAAAAGAATACAACACAACATATAAATCTATAAATAAAATCAATATGCTTAATAACGAATAAATTAATTCGATTAAAATAATAAATATATTTGTTTTAATAGATTGAATAAAACTCAAATGCGCAAATCCGTTCTAGTGTAATATTTTGAAACAGTTTTTTGAAAGCTGTCATAGCTCATTTTTAAAAAAATTAAAAGGATTTTTGTTTTAAATATTGATTTCATTGCAGTAAAATTTTTACTAGGGATTCTGAAAAATCCCGGGAAGCAAGACGTGAATATGTTATGTCTCGAGAAATTCTCGCGTCTCAAGAACTAGAACTGCTGTAATACATTTTTTTCGATTTTTTTCTTTCGACTATAATTTATTAAACTCAATTTATTATTTTTTAAATTCAAATATTACAAAAGATGACAACATTGTATTTAAAATATTTATTGTTATATGTACAATGTAATTATTGTCTTTTATTAAAATATTTCACTAGGTCAGTAATTGTATGGTTATTATTGCAAATCAGCAGCTGTCACACGTAAGTACAATGGACATATTTGATTTCATCAAAACAGAAGAAAGATTTTGAATAATTCTTAAATTTTTTATTGCTTTTTGAAATGTAGACATGTACTCAAAGTATAAAGATTCTCAACTATATTTGTTTTGAATGAATAAAAACTAATTTATACAAATTCAATTTTTATTTATACAAATGTCACTTTTAGGGTGTTCACTGTCAATACTTGGTGGAAAGGCATTATATTAATAAAAACACAATATTCCTTTGTACTTCATTCCATTTTATTTAGTATGTCAGGACAGGTTTCGTTCATTACGAGCATCGTCAACTCTTCGATTCAGTTGACGATGCTCGTTATGAGTGAAACCGGTCTTAACATATTAAATAAAGTGGAATGAATAACAAAGGAATATTGTGTTTTTATTAATTATACAAATGTGCTGGGAACCTGGTAAAAAGCGTAAATTTGCCAGAAGTTTATTCTCAGATATCTTCGACACAGAACCCTTGGTTTCTACGTGCTTAAATTTTTTATTTATAATTTAGAATGAAATCAGCAAAGTTTTTAAACATTATTTACTTAATACAACTTATTTTCTATACACAACGAAACATTTTCGATCAAAAAACTTTCACGATTGTGATGAATACAAAATTTTATTCACCAAATCAAACAATTCCGTGATATTAGATGTTCTACAGTTATATTGAATTTGACGACTGGTATTTTACGCAAGTAGGCGTGTTTGACATAATAATGTTTACATAAATATATTTATTTGATACCGCGTTGGTTAATTTGCAATGTGCGATTGACCAATAGCACAAAATTATTACATAATACAACTTAGGTATTGCTTAGCAAATCCACTGATTATTATTGAACATAAAGTTTTGATTTTATTATAGAGTTGTATGTGACAACTGTTAGGTAAATTGATGGCAACATCTGAGATGAATATTAATAACATATTCGTTTTAATAGAAACTATAGTAGCATACCTATACAAGATCTTTAAATTTAAGTTTAATACAATCTATATTATTTATTTATTAAGTGCAGACAGCATTGGCGGATCCAGAAATTGTCCCAGGAGGGGGCCATTAAATTTGAAAATAAACATGATATATACATAATACATAAAAAAATAAATGATTTTAAGCTAATATATCTGTATAAAAATAGTCAATACATAATTAAGTATGTATTCTACAAAACATAGAAAACTAAACGATTAAGGAGCCTATTTCACAATGAAGTTTTAATAAAATAGAAAATAAATTCTCCTCAGGGGGGCCCATGACCCCCATGGCCTCCCCCTTGGATCCGCCAATGGCAGACAGTAATATAAAGATAAAGTTATGAAATACTCTGCGAAAAATATACGCAAAAAATATCAAAATAATTGGTTCAGTAGTAGTAATTTTTCATAAAATTAGTTTGTAGCTATTTCATCACAACTATGTTTAAACATGCATTTACTCAGATATATCTAGATACTGGCTTAGAAGAGATACACATCTTGTTATTCACTCTAACATCCTAATTTATACATTTATATTGTGTACAAGTAAACATGTCAAACGTCTCGGTGGCCCAGCATCCTTCCGGGACAGGAAAATGTATTTTCTGAAAATCTATTCATTTTTCCTGTTTAGTATTTATCGAATAATATGATTTTGAATGGTGTATGGAACGTCAATAAACCTGACCATTTTATACATCATACAAGGCTAGTGAATTTTCCGTAAGACAATAAAAATATGTTTCTTTAGGAAATTATAAGAGATGTATGATGTTTGTCACTGTTTTATTGTAGATATTTTGAATGTCAAAATAAAAGGAACCACAGATTTTATATTTATATAATACTAGCCGGTTCCCGGCAAGCGTCACAATGCCACTCAAAGAAAGAAAGTGTGTGTGTTTTGATTTTGTTTATTGAAGTGCATGTTTTCTTTTTCTGTCTGTTTGACGTTTGCTGCCGATTTTCTATGGTACGAGACACGCGCCACCTACTGTAAGTTAATTGTACTATAACCTTCGCGCAAGTGCAAGCATACGTTGTCAAAATGAACTGTATGGCAGACACACAAACATTGATTTTTATATATAAGACCTACTGTAAGCTAATTTTATTATGTCTATAACCTTCCCGGAAGTGCAAGCAAACAGTTTGTCAAGGTTTTATTGCAATCGGATGATCGGTGTGGCAACGCATAAAGTACACGAACAAAAAAACATTCATTTTTAATTATTAGATAACTGCTTTATACTACGAAAATAATTAAATGATAAATGTTAAAGTTCTTACGATTACGATATTGAAACTTTCTATCAAAAATATGATAATTCTAGAAATAAATAACAGGAAACAAATACGCATTACAGATGTTATTTTGTATATCGTATGTTGAAATTTTAAATAAAATTCGTAATCAACTGAATCAAGCGTCGCTCACCTTGGTATCTAGATATCCATATTAGACAATGTTATATAAGTAAATTATTGTGTGAGTAAACTATGAAATTAAATTTGTTTACAGAGATTTAATTTGAAAATAATTTCCTATTACGTTGGATTTTATTTTTACATTGTATATTAATATCAGTATTTTTTTATTATTATAAAACAAGTCGAAGAAATTAAGACGCATTTAAATATGTATTCGAATAATATTGAAGTGTAAGAAAATACTGCATTAAGTATTTGTTGTTTTTCCATATTATTTATCAAGGTCAAGACCGCCTGATCATTTGATAATGCTCGCGATGAATGAAACCAATCGTGATCTTAACAAATAAAATTGTGTAACAATATTTTCTTAAAAACATATATGTAATACCTTTTCACAAATTATCTGTGAACACAATTAAAGTGAAAATAATATTTAACTTTAATGATTGATTTTTACAAAAGCTTTAAATTGATTTACAAATTTGTTTCTATTGATCATGGTCACTGGAAATAACCCCTTCGAATGCTGTCAATGTTGGTTTTTTCTCGCAAAACACATTCAACTCAATTCTTTTTTTGACACCATCTTAATTTTATTTTTATATTTATCACGTCTTCACTGGGGCATCCAATCCCGGACCCTTTCAACTGTGCTCAGCTTTCTCTTATTTTCTCAATCCCGAAGTCCCGGGATTAGTACTGTCACAATCCCGGGATTTCGGGATCACAGAATTGGATGGCATCCCGAAATTTAAAGCCCTAGTCTTCACAAATAGATAATATGTAAGCAGCGCTGATGCTTTTTAAAATAAGCAAACTTAAATATGCTTGTATTGATTGATATTTCCTTATTTACACAATTATAATAAGTATTTTTTTTTGTATTTTTGAATGTCACTGAATTCGAGGTGCGTTTTATTATTGATATCGTCTAAGCTGGCAGAAATGCAGCAGTCGTGGCGATTTCCAAAAGTATTAAATGGCAGCAATGGCTTAATTTTCTTGTCTCGTAGAAAATAGTAGAATTCTGCATTTTAATGGAAAGTAAAAACTAATATGACTTTTAAGTCATTTTATTTTCAGATTATCAAGACACTGAGCTTAAAGAGCATCTTTCATTATCATTAGGAATGACATCATTTATCAGTGAAATTAGTACAAAAGATTGTTTTATTTTTTGAACCTTTTGCTATATTTCTTTCGACTTATACGTGGCCAAAATGAGAATTCCACCATTCTTGAGAATGTGAATCTAAATGTTCCTGATTATTTTTTGAGAAATCGTGGACATGAATTGTTTGTTCTCCCAAGGTGTAGAACCACCCTGCCAATGGGGATGCCACTGGGGAGAGCTTTAACGGTGTTCAACAATATTGCTTCGGATGTCGACATATTCCACGTAGACGTGGGTGAGTTCCGACGAATACTATTTTTTATGTATTAAAGTAGAGTTCGTCGGAGCTTACTCAGTTGACTTCTTTGCCATTTTTTTTCTACTGATTTTAATATTAAATTGTACTATTTTTTTTCTCCATTGTAAAAGTTTTAAATTTATAATTTGTCAACCTTGTGCAATGTTAATTAAATAAATAAATAAATAAAATAATGTAAGTGCATACAGATATTTTTTACATAATATTAGAAAAATGACAAATTTCGAATATAAAAAAAAAACCAATTCATTCAAATCTTCGATTGTAATCCTTAATTTATTCATTGTTAAAATTCGGCTAAAATTAAAACCATTTTCCTTATAAATATTTGCGTAATGAGAGTATAATACATTATAAATCACTTGAAATGACTAATCGAGCGGTTTTGGGAATCCCAATAATCGGAATAACATATTTTAGTAAGTAGTCACTACGGTAATTTCATTACAAATAAATTGACCAGCCACTTAAAAATATAAAATTTACGTTTGTACTCATGATTTTGAAAAAAAAGACAATCTCTTCACCTGTGAAGATCATTGTTGGTTCTCATTACTAATACCAAACAGACCTTCTGAAACTAAGATCCTTGGTGATTAATTTATCGTTGACTGTAAACAATGAAGTAAGTTGAATTAATTTAAGATTTCGACTGAAGGTGCTTGGTGGAATTTCAATATTAAATTTGAATCGTTCAAATTATGTACACTCCCACAGATTTTGTCACTAACGACCCGAGTTTCGCCTTTCGGCATCTTTAGACGTTCAAGTGCACGGATGAAGTCAGTTCAAGTTCATCCGTGCACTTGAACGTCTGAAGATGCCGAAAGGCGAAACCCGGGTCGTTAGTGACAAAATCTGTGGGAGTGTACATAATTTGAACGATTCAAATTTAAGTTGAATTAAAATAAGGTATGACGTTTTTGTACGTAGAAGGATCCTGGCAAATTTATATTAGGTTTGGCACGTTCAACATTCTTGCTTGCACTTGAGCGATTTACAAATAATATCTTTTTTAAAGATAATTTGCTGCAATTGTTCAATAGATAGATTGGTTTCTTTAGGATAAGATAAGAATAATTCAGGACTGTTAATTACATGATATACTTCATTATTATACTGTCGCTTATATAACTAAATTGTTCTTTGATCGTTTCTTTGAAAAGTTGGTAAAAGATATTTGAAATTTTAGAGCACGCGCACATACAAATTTCCAACAAAATAACCACAGATTTTACACCTTATTTATTCTAAGCATTGGCGAACAACTTTATTCTGTGATTTAGGTACTCAATACATTTGACATTTTCTTTTTTTGAAATGAAACTATAATAGTAAATATTATATGTATTTACAATATTTGTATTTTTAAGGCACGTTCGTTCCGTATATGAAATATTTCGACTAGCAAATGTCGTTTTTTTCAACAGAAGTTTTTCTACGATAACAGTTTATTAAGAATAGTATAGTAGTTGGCCATCCCCTAACAAAGTACTTAGGTGTTATACTTTTTTAAAATCTACTGCCACAAATGTTAATTGGAGGATTTAATAAATAACTCTCCATAGAACAAAAATGTTTAAAAGAAATGCGAAATAATGTAAAAAAATACACGTTAGTATCAAGATTCAGAAGAATGACGAGTAGAATTAGCAATTTGAAACGTGGGTACGTTTTTATAATTGCACAAATCGTTTTCTGTAAAAGAGTTTTAGAGCCACTGGTATGATCAATTCGAGTACTAGCCATCAATGCCGACCGGTCCAGAGGATCAGTGATTCACCACCCATGTGTATATTGTTATTATATTACAACAAAGCCTTCTCAGACGGTTTCGTAAAAATTATTCCCATACTTTTTTTTTGTTTACAAAAGGTCGACGCGGGTATTATTAACCAGTTAGAAATGGACCACGCTTAGACATCCAACTATTTCAAGAATGTCGTTCAAACAAATACAAACAAAAAGAAACATCGAGACAGTTTTTGAGTCTGTTATCAAGGAATTATTTTTTTTGTCAATTATTGAATAAACATTACATGATTACCAACGTTAATTTTTTATTTAAAAGATTACAGTTTATACATATACCAAAAGCAGGGGAGCCGGTCAATTGCTCGAATAACAAGATCCTCGAATAACCAATTCCTCGAACGTCAAATGTCTTCAAATATCTTGTTATTCGAGCAATTGCATTCGAGCAATTTTCCGGGAACCGAAAAGCAGGGCTGTGAATTCTTAAAAAAATTCGCGTTTTTCTTAAAAAAAATACGCCAATTAAAATCGTAATGTTTTTTTTGTAAGTAAAATAAATAAATTAACGAAAAAGACATTTGACTGTGCCGGGAGGTTTTTTTCGAGACGATTGAATAAGGGACGATCCCGGAATAACGAGACGCCTGGTAACCCTCTGCTGACTCTGTCATCCAGCAAAATTAGAAAATATTGTTTTTTAATATCGTCGTCAACGCGAAAATATCTCCCATGCAGTGGTGTAGTGGGGCCAGGTCGGGCCAGGTCAGCAACCTGGCACCTGAAAATAAGCCAGGACCACCTTTTTGACTTCTAACTTAATTTTTATGTATGTACATATGTATATCCAAAATACTTTTCATAAAATTTAAAAGCATTGTATCAAAATTGATCTACTCGAAGGATTTTACAAAAATAAATGTACATGTTACGTCGGGAAGAAATACCACCCCTCTTTTTAAGATCATTCTTTCTTATTTTAATTCCGCGTTTTTTTTATTGATTTAATTGTTAAAACTTGTGTTTTTTTTTAACTTCGGACGGATATAAAAAAAAAAAACAAAAAAATAGGGAAGAAATCAATGACCGTCCTGGTACCTATTTATTTACCACTACACCACTGCTCCCATGTGATAAATTTTCGGAAAATTAGTTAAATATGGCATTGCAGAAAGATTCAACTGTTCTACCACGTGAAGTTCGAACAACTCAAATAATAAAAAATAAATATTTCCATTTATGTATAAGTATCGCATTGCGTATAGTGCCGTTATCTGCTACTAGCTTTTAGTATAATTATACTATTTAATGATTACGATTCTTTGAAAGAATATGTGTATTGTGTACATCGTTTCTGTTTCAATTGCGTTTTCGGTGTACACATAAATTATGAAACAATACGCCGTAAGTCGAGTCAGTGTACTTTAAAAGCTCGTATAACCTGTACGCTAAAAGAGGGTCCATGTCACTAAACACTATAAAATCATAAGTGAGTACTAAAACCACTGTTTATATTTGAATTTCTTTATTTTGTTTCGATCGCATCTCTTAAGTCAGTTTTACAAAACCGGCGGCACGTGCCCCAAGATGAGAAAATTAAATTAAGCAAACATATACACTCAATTCTTTTTTTGCATTATAATCTTATGCAGCGCTTCCCAACCTGGGGTCCGCAAGGTTTTTCGCGGGGGTCTGCGAAAATTTTCGTTCTTTCAACATTCTTTGTGATAAAATATGAACATGTGAAATTTTTTTTTCGGGGGTCCGCAGATTGTTGTTTTCAGATTTAGGGATCCGTAGCATGAAAAAGGTTGGGAAGCACTGATCGAGTGAAGCATAATAGTGACTTGGTTGCACTTTGTAAGTGATAGATATCTGTATTTAAAAATACTGTTTATACTTAACTTGATACTACCAAATTCAGACATCCAAATCCAAACTCTGGAACTAGGGTATCGATACGGCTGCGTGGTCGTGTGTGAACATTGTTGGCTTATAACACGGGCGTCACGGGCTCGAATTCCAGTACGGACAGTTTTATAGATTGATTTTTCAAACGATTTATGGATTTCTGTTCGAAGGCATGAAAGTACGTGATGACTTGAATTCCCCCCTCCCACCTATGCAACCCTTAAAAAATGAGGCATAGAAATGCGATTAGCTAATCAATAGCTTTGTCCTATCCAATGTTCCCTCTAAGGCAACAGGTTAGCTGCGAGGAAATTTCAAAGGCTGCGGACTGATCAAATATTAATTGAACAACTGTCTTGTAGTGCGGGCCAACCAGGAATGAGTGCGCGGGGGCTACCCAACTGCTGCGCGGCCGCGCACGCGCTCAGCTTAGAGGGGACGTTAGTCCTAGCTCTTTCTTTCTATCCCTAATCTCTAACGGAGGTTGAGCAACTGTTCTCGTAGTAACTCTTCTTTTATAATAAACTCCATTATGAGTCCATTTGCTTCACATTGGGAGCGGATATGGTGAAAAAAATACAGGCATTTTTTACATCGTTATTAAAAAATTAAACTCCCAATCATTAAATTTGTTTAGGTTTCATAAATTTTGGTTCGGGAAATGGGTGGCTTCCACGATGCAATGAAGCAATCATTGAAAAATATATACATACTATAATACCCAAGAGTAAAATGTAATTTTAATGACTAAGTCAATAAGCATCACTAATACTTAAATCATTATGAGTAGCTGCCTTAATTACATACTAATAAAATAAATTGTATATTGAAAAATTATTAGTCTATTCGTCACATTGATTGATGTAATGTACTAGAATGATCTGATGGTATACATATAGTATATGTGTGGAAAGGAAAAAGAACGTAATTACAATGTATACAATTTAATACACGTTCTATCAAAAGGATGTAAGCTGAAAATGCCGAATTAGTATCTAAATTTAGTTTTTAAGTTTGAAAAAAAAGATCTGTGGAAATTGCGATCAGGAAAAAAGAGTTAAGGAAAGGGTTTTTTCGAACAAAATATTCAATTAATATCAGATAAAGTCAATTAAAAACCAGTTTATCAGTCTCCATGCACTTCAAGGTTGTGTATATTTCATTATTTGTCTTTGGCCCAAAATCACCAAAAAACGTTTTTTGTGTCTCCTGTAATTTGTGTATGTGTGGGTGACGTCTCTTTTTCTTTCCACAGTCGATATGTAATATAAAGCGAAATATTTATTACGAGAAATTAATTCTGAGTCGGTTTTTAATTTAAAGTTGGAGTCGTATTTTTTTACGTTATTCCAAAGGCCTTCTTAATAATATGGAGTTTTTTTTTTACTTATAGATATTAACAATTTAAAAAAATCATTTTTTTCACTTGATTAAATTTATCCTATCCTAGATTTTTTTTTATTCACGAAAAGGTTTTAAGTGACTGCACGTGTCAAAGTATTACAATGTTGCAGTCATATTGTTCCAGTCAGTAGGCATTTCAATCTGCGATCACTCGCGGCACACTCAACTTGCCCGTCAGCGCTTGATGCTCTGTCATGGAGGTATTATCAATGTGTCAGAAATGAAAATAAAAAAAATCCCATACTACTTACATCAAATTGTGTTATACAAATCATTGTATATACCGCTCAAGGCTGCAGGGGATTTCTTCATAGAATCTTGTACGTCGGTAATAATTAAATGACTGCAAGTATTCCATACTGATAACTTAATGATTTTTATTAAGTACTTATCAAGTATATTATATAGGCATTACATTTATAAAAAAATCTATCAGTTGAAGATTGCTTTATAGAAAGTGTCTCCACCTTTTGAGTTACAGTCTTTAGTAATCGATGCAATCATAAAAAAAATGTGCCTATCTATATATTAATAGTCGATAAGGTACGTTTGTACGTTTGTTTGTTTGTATGGTCGCAATTTCACCTTTTCGATGTCGTCAAGAAAGACATGGCTGTCGATGTATACCCCGAGGTCTATTTCATCTTCTACATAATATTTAAGTTAGCATACTTAAACATTTGAATTATTCTAAAAATGATAAAATATGAATACTGCAGGACTGTCGATATTGGATATAGCAGCTCAGCAGGGCAGCTCAATTATGATTTTTATAAATATATTTTATTATATCCGCTATTTGCATATTTTGTTTTGCAGTCCCGGTGTATTTTAGTTCTTTAGAGAATTGGGTGTATTCCTTAAAAAACCCATTTAGAGAATTAATTACGTTTAGATTTTCTGGCTTATTCAATAAATAGGTTTGTAAATTATTTTTCACGCCATTAAATTTTCTGACTACTTAAAAATGCAACAAAAATCCCCCCCGTTGAGGTCAACGGGCTTGCAGCTAGTATTTATAATTTGAGTTTTTTAGGGTGTTTAATGTCAATACTTGGCGGAAAGGCAATATAAAGAGAAAAACACAATATCCCTTTGTACTTATTTCCTTTTCGTAATACTTTTCAACACTTTTATTTACCAATATCAGGACCGTTTCGCTCATGGCGAGCATCAGTTGATAATGTTAAATAAAAGTGGAAATAAGTAAAAAGGAATATTGTGTTTGTCTTAATTATAATTTAAGTGTTGGTTTTATTATGGTTATTGAAAATCAAGATTCGTTTCTTCTTAGTAAATTGTCGATCGACTTATATTTAATTAAAACCCAGTTTTGAAAGAAATAGCTGCCAGTTTAATTGTGCTAAGCACTACAAGTGAAGAAATACAAGTGACCTATTGTATCCACATTACACATATCACATATTTTGTACTAATATTCAATACTAGTATACCAACTCATATTATATCGTGTTACTAGGGCTTCCAATTAACCGGACTTTCCAACTAACCGGTTTTCGGTTTATTTCTGGCAATAAAACCGGTTAACCGGTTTAAACCGAAATATAACGTATTTTCATTAGGTAGGTATGCAAAAAAAAATTTTTTTGGATTTTTTAAAAATATTTGTCATAAATGCTCCAATTATAATGAAAAATCGATATTTATCTTATATGTAGATGGAACACAGAAGGCATTTTATATATACATATGATATGTTCTTTTTTTAAAAAAAAGGTGCCGGAACGCACTTTTTTCGAGTATTTTCTAAGAAGGTATATTATTTATTATATATTCGAATATCATTTTGATAGAATTAATGACGGCTTTTCATATAATGCATAGAAAATAAAACAAAATATACATATTTTAAAATAGAAAAAATTAAATTAAACATTTATTAAAATTTCGAGAAAAAAAGGTGCCGGAACGCCGTTCCGCCGCGTTACAGGGTAAAAAAAGCCCTGCATATATATATACAACAATGACAATCAAATCTGGAAAAATATTTTATGATAAAATATGTCAAATAAAAAAATAGAACTTGATAATAAAACTCATCAAAAGAAAGATCTTCAAATAAATGCATTTATTTTTTTAAGCATATCGACTAGATAGGACATCCAATGCTTAGACAAAAATATAGTTGAATAGAATAATATTAGCTTATATGTCTCCACTCCCACTTTGAAGCATATAGACTCAAACTATTATTTTTTAACGAGAACTGCTTGTTACTCAGTTGCTCAACTCCCTCTTTTTTCGAAGAGAGAAGAGATTGAAAGTTATGGCTAGAACATGTGTGGCTGATCATTCTCACTAAATCATAGTAATTTAAGGGATAGTGGAATAGAATATTAGGCATCACAGACATCCATGCCATAGAAAAGAAATCTATGAACTGATTGCAAAAATCCGTCTGTACTGGGACTCGAGCTCGTTTGGTCCGCAACCCAAAGAAACGACGTTGACCACTCGCCCGTGGACTCGGCGTTATCATGTTCATCATGATAAGACCATAATACTTAAATTATAATTGAGGATAACAAGCACAATAATAATTATATTTTATGATAACATCAATTATTTATTGGGTATATGTTATTTTCTGAACAATTATTTATTTATACATATAGGTATTATACGATACTAAAATTTTCATTTACGTATCACGTTCAAAATTACTTACATAATATTATATTCAAAAAATCATAGTTCACAGTGTGTTTGTTTATCTATTGCTCAAGAAAATAATTCGTAAAAAAAGAATGCATCGAAAATGTTATATTTCACAAAACTACAAATTTGAATTCAAAAATTGTATCAATCAAAAATAGGCACCAAGCAAAGCTGTATTTGAATATATTTTTTATATTGTTCTAGTTAAGATATATATTGTGCTATTTACCTGAAAAATATCAATGACTTCTTAATTTTCTATAACCTCATAATCGCTGCGTATAAGCAATTTGTATATTACTGAGAAACTATCAATAATCTCATATTGTTTTATTAAAAAGAAACATTTTTTCCGCATTAAAAAATACTTAAGTAAATGTATTGGGATTAAACTCTACTGGGTCATAAAACATCCACTAGGTTTGTCCGTTCTATTGTTGATTATTTAACTTACTTCCTCGACCTTGTGAGACTGTAAAATTCTAGCCACATCTGGTATTAATTTAATGACAACTGAGAAAGGATGAGTACCTACTTAAATTATAAAAATACTACTGCATCTTTTGTGAACGTTTTGCAAACGGAAACGTTTGAAATTGACAAAAACCAACCATATAATTGAACAATACAGTAAAAGTGACATGGGACAAAGTTCTTGGAATAATTTTGACCCCCCGTTAGGTAAAACTTTACAATTAACTCTTGTGTATTAGTTTTCACATATTGCATTATGATGCAGAATAAAAGGTTCGTACAATAATTTAAAACATCATATTTAAAGCAGCGATCTTTTGCATTGTTGATTTAAAGACAAAATCAAGTAAACTTAGAATAATTATAATGCAATAATCATGCAAAGGAAGAATATATCTACTAACAAGCACACAAAAAAATAACAGTGGGTAAGGAGATGTATATTATTACTCATTAATTAAATTGTATACGTTTTAAAGTGGTACATAGTTATATATAGTATCCTTATTAATAGTTTTTTCAAGATTTATATGATTTGTCAAATTTACAATAAAGGTTATTGAGTGACGTGCATGTAAGAATCATTACGTCTTTTGATAAATAATTGTCAATAATTACGAAAAAAATATTAAACTATTTGAAAAAGTCATTTCTGTTCACAACATGGACAACTTTGAGAAATAATTAGATTTTTTTATAAAATTCATATGCATGTTTCTTGTGTTATGTAAATGGTTTCCGCTTCTACGCAGTATATTCATTGTAAAAGATTTTTCTTTTTGAAAAATAAAATGAAAAATAAGAAAAGAGTATTGTTGATAAAACGCGGTTAACCGCGTGAAATAAACCGGTTTTCGGTTTTTTTCAAAATATGCGATAAACCGGTTAACCGGTTTCGGTTTAAACCGGTTTGGAAGCCCTACGTGTTACCTAATTGTAGATTTAGATTTATCGTGAGGGTAATGTTTTAAATGTAATGTTCTAAATTTAAATTTTGAATTTAGGGAAGTGTGCACATAGACAGATCATAGACTAATTATAGTATCCAATTATAAGATCCTCGAGTAGAGGTTATTTCAATTTGCATGAATAATACTTATTTCTGTAATAGTAGTTGTCAAAATGTTTCGTACAGAGTAAATCAGAACTATTCCTATCAATGTACATATTACTAGAGTTCAGGTGATATATGCCGCTTTGTTTTCAGGCATTATGTACATTGATAAAAATATATTATATTTTTTATATTTTAATATTAGTAGTGTACAGTGACATCTGATGACACGTTTTGATAGCAGAAAATATCATTAATGATTTCGCTTTACATTTTAAAATTACTTACAAAGCATGTATTTTTATTAGAAATACAAAATGACTTCAAATGTATATTATTGTGACAACTCTAATTTTTGTAACGCTCACGTTGCATTTATTAATAGGCTTCGTTATTTAATGTGCATAATTGTACTGAATGTCTTTTTGTATTTAATTCTTGAGCTTTGTGTGTATTGTTTTGTATTTTAGGCTGGGCTTTTAAAAGACCGTATGCAACAAAAAAGAAGTCAGTTTTGGTGACGAAAGTGTAAACTTCATTTAATTTAAGTTTACGTTTTTATTATACACTAGCCGGTTCCTGGCAAGCGTTGCAATGCCACTCAAAGAAATAAACTGTTTGTGTTTTAATTGTGTTTATTGAAGTGCATGTTTTCTTTTTCTGTCTGTTTGACGATTTACGTTTGCTGCTGATTGTCTATGGTACGACACACGCGCCACCAACTGTAAGTTAATTTCACAATAACCTTCGCGCAAGTGCAATCATAAGTTGTCAAAATGAACTTTATGTCAGACATACAAAAATTGATTTTCATGTATAAGACCTACTGTAAGTTAATTTTACTATGCCTACAACCGTCCCAAAAGTGCAAGCAAAAAGTTTGTTAAAGTTTCATTGTAATCAGATTAGCGGTGTGGCAACGCATACAGTACGAACAAAAAAACATTCATCTTATACATTAGATTGAAAAACAATCATAAATTAAACCTATCTTTATAATTTACTTTTATCTATTTTTAGACAAACAATCATTCCATTTTCTTCAATACGCATTATATAAATTATAGCGTAATTTCATTGAAAATAGATTCGATAGTTTTATTGATTATCAGTACAACTACATAATCTATATAATTACTATATGTCTAAATGCTTTATGACCATTGTGAACTGATGATTGCTTTACGAGATAATAAAAAAAACAATTCCTAGTAAACGAACGGCCAATTATACATTTGGCATTGTTTAAAACATGTTTAAACCTACAATTAGCATAGCAAACATGTTTCCATACATTACCACGGATGTAATTAAAATGTGTCTGGTGGATCCAAAGTAGAGGCAAACTTAGTAATAAAATACCAGTTTTAAGACACCGAGCGAATAAATACCAAAGATGAGATGGGTATGCGAGATTTCAATTGATTCGTTTAATTAAATACTCTTTAGCAGAATAAAATTTTATATTTATTTAAATTCTTAGATTGATTCCAAAATAAAACTTAGATGTACAAAAATATAATTAAAAAAAAAAAAAAAAAAAAAACGATTGTACACAAAGTAGAGCGCTCCTTCCTTACCTTTTATACTCGATATATTTTCATTTTTATCCATGTCTGCTTCCAATGTGGAGTAAATGGCCTCTTAATGAAGGTATATCAGTAGAAGTTATTCTACAAGAATTGCTTGTTACTCAGTTACTCAACACCTCTGTTTTAGAAAATAGTAGGGATAGAAAGATTTGACTAGAAAACGACTACTGGTTAGTTGATCGCCAAAGTATTGAACGAATATACATTTTGAGTAGATTGGAACTTTTTTACTTTGTTAATTATATCTATTTCAATATCAGTGGAGCATATAAACTCCTTATGGAGTTTATCGCAACAGAAGTATTTCTACGAGAACGGCTTGTTACTCAGTTGCTCAACCTCTCTTTTTCCGAAGAGAGAAGGAATAGAAAGATAAGGCTAGGACAGGACTAGTGGTTAGCTAATGGCTCTCGATACGCCCCGTTCATAGGATAGGATGGCAGGGAGGGGGGAATTCAAAACATCACATACACCCATGTCTTCGAACAGAAATTCATAAATCGATTGAAAAATCAATTTATAAAACTGTCCGTACTGGGATTCGAACCCGTAACCTCTGTAGCCGAAGCCAATGACGTTGACCACTCGACCACACAGGCGGCAATTAAATTAAATTAAATTACCTTTAATATTTTTTTTTATTATATTTATTGTTGCTTTTCAAATTGCTATAAAAAAAATATCTCAAGTGTATCATTAAGGATATTTTACCATCGTATTTTTAACATAGTTTTAGCATTCATGCTCGCTACCAATTTTGAGCATTTGGTCACCTAATGTAGATATCTCAGCAGAGGTTTATTACAAGAACTGTTAGAGAGATTCGTAGGGGTAGAAAAATAAGACTACGGTGGTTAACTAATCGCTCTAGATACGCCCTGTTGTTTAAGGATTGGAAGGGTGAGAGTGAATTTTTAAACATCACAGACACCCATGCCTTCAAACAGAAATCGATTAATCGATTGAAAAAATGCTGTTCGTTCTGAGACTCAAACCCGTGAGATATGTCACAGAAATCAAAGATGTAGACCGCTGCACCAACTAAATATAGTAGTAGAATATAATTATGTTTTACTAACAATGTGTACAGCAAGTTTTATCACTATTTTGATTCATTTTTTTTTGTGAACACCTCCAAAACTCGGTTAAATCGAGTTTTATTAAATATTGGATTTCGAAAACTGATTTTTTAAAGTCGGTTTTTGTATAAGCCTTAGCAAGTACTACAGAATGTGTTTTACATCTTTTATCAAGATTTATGATGAATTCTGGTAAAAACTAGTCTAATTATTGAAAACTCTCTGCTTTGAATTAGTCAAAGATACTTACATAAGTTGAACCGAGGCGCAGTCGAGCACTCTTATCTATTATTAGACAATCTTATTAAAAATGTCAACTGTCTTGCGTTATGTCTCTCGAGGTGAACATTAACAGACAAATTAAAAGAAAACTGTCCGTATTAATGGTTTCAAGCTTCAACCCGGCGATCGTTACGTTTGCCTCGTTCTGGATTCCAAGATTTTTGTTTTTATGCATTCATTTTTAACGTCCCATAATAAAAGCGGGTATTTAGATTTTGAATAATAATTATTGCATTAAATTCAAAGATGTAAACCGGGATTTAACTTCAAAGAGTCTCTTTATTAATACATTTATATGTTCATTTATGATTTCAAATATACAATTCACCGATGCAATTAAAAGGATTTTTCACTGTAAGAAGCGTTAAATAAAAAAAAATATCATAAAATCAATATATTAATAACGGGTAATGTTTTTTCGTAGAAAGAGAGTCCGCCGCTGTCGTCTTTTTGTTTTTATTTTTTTTCCGAAAGATATTTTTCATTATTTATAAATATGTATATTTTTCAGCGACTGACATTAAGGTATTGATTTCATATTAAATTAAAAAATATATATATTTTTGTTGGGCGGAATCAAATCCTGGTGCATCGCATGCCAGCTCGTTTCTACTCAAAAAAATATGTTGTAGACGATTTACAGTTTACTAGATTGATTGTTCTTCTTGCTAAGTTTTTTTTTAATTTATTTATTTATTTAATTAACATTGCACAAGGTTGACAAATTATAAATTTAAAACTTTTACAATGGAGAAAAAAATAGTACAATTTAATATTAAAAGCAGTAGGAAAAAAATGGCAAGGAAGTCAACTGAGTAAGCTCCGACGAACTCTACTTTAATACATAAAAAAATAGTATTCGTCGGAACTCACCCACGTCTACGTGGAATATGTCGACATCCGAAGCAATATTGTTGAACACCGTTAAAGCTCTCCCCAGTGGCATCCCCATTGGCAGGCTGGTATACACCTTGGGAGAACAAACAATTCATGTCCACGATTTCTTAAAAAAAATCAGGAACATTTAGATTCACATTCTCAAGAATGGTGGAATTCTCATTTTGGCCTCGTATAAGTCGAAAGAAATATATGGCCACATACATTTCTCTTCGAACGTTCAAACTACTATTGAAGTTAAGCATGCCTAAGAGAAAGTCAGTTGGATAAAGCCATGGGTAATATCCATACACCTTCATATAGAGAAGTCTATCATAATTACTACCTAATTTCAATATATTCATTTTTATTATCATCATTGTAAAAACATATCATTTGCGTTATAATTTTATGATTTTACTCGTAACTAATGAATTAAAATGGTTTGTTGACTCATGTGAATTTTTTTTAGCTTTTAATGTTACAGAAACTTTTAATGGATACATGTAAGACAGTCTCGGCTTAATTGGTTTAAATCGACTTAAACTTATTCAATCACTTGAATTAATTCGTTTTTGTGGATGTATATGCGTAATCTTTATATATTTAAGACACCTACACATATTATTCGGCAGTGGGATCAATCATTTGAAAACAATTTTTTTATTCTTTTTTTAATAATCGTAGCGACAGTTGGTAGGTTTTTGAATGACTACAGCCCCAGTTAAAAGTTTAAAATATACAAAATACAATTTTTACATACGTATTTCTTTGTCTACCGTTTTCATGCAAACATCCTTTAGTTCTGCTCCATTCTAAAACGATAGATCGAGAATTCAGTATAGATATTTTTAAACTGTTTGACTCGTTTATTATTTGACGTTAACAAAAGACCATAACTATTGTACTATATTATCTCCATTTCATAATTATTTAACATCCAATCTATCAATAAGTTATACAAAATATCAGTAAATAAACACATTATAATTATTTTTATATCGAGTAAAAAACATGACAAATTTACCTAAGTGAATTAACAGATTGTATTTATTCCTGACACATTACTTAGTAATTTAATAATTTAGTGTACGTGCCTGTACGCAACTCCAACACTTTCTATACACACCTATCCTAAATCCAATTCCATTATCATAATTTTTCCGAGTAATGATAGGTTATTAACAAAGGAAATAAAATAATGAAATGGCACCCGAAGCTTTTGATCACGCACATAGCTTTAGAGCTTTTGTGTTCATTTCATGACGTTTCATTATATTATTTATTCAACGACATTTTTGCCGCAAATTTTATCAAATTACGTAATGATTACAAAGCACTGCAAGTTGTTTTATTGGACTCTGTTTTTGTATTCAGCTATCATGTAAACTTGCCCGCGGCGCACCCAGATTTCTTTTGTGGAACAATTTGAATGTACAGTGGAACCTCTCATAACGAGCACCTCTTATAACGAGTAATTCCCATGACGAGCAAAACAGATTGTGAAAAAAATGCTCTCTTAACGAGCGATATTTTGCATAACGAGTGACGCAGGTTTTGGAAATATCACTTTCACATCGGTGCTTGCCTAAAGAGGAAGGAAAAAGCGTGGGAAGGGGTTACCAAGAGGACCTTCACTTCTGCTTGTAAGAAGCTTTGGCCAGAGAGCGTTGTCGAATGTGATTTTGAGGAGTTTGAAACAGTACCTGTGGAGTCTACAGTCAACGAGATTGTATCTTTGGTCAATACCATGTGACTAAAGGTGGATAACAACGATATTGATGAGCTTGTGGCAGAGCACGGCCAAGAGCTGACCAATAAAGAGCTTATAGAGTTGCATTTTTTTTCACAGCAATAATTTATGGAAGAGAGTTTGTTAGTAGAGGTAGCAGAACTTCTGGCGCAATAGGAGAAATACTGAAAGTATGGAAAACTATTGCTTCGTACATTGAGAAGCATCACCCTAATAAGGAGGTGGCTATGCGTTTTAAAAGTTTATTCAATGATAATATAATGTCATCACATTTTCACCAAATTTTGAAGCGTCGGCAAAAACAAATGTCTCAAGACAGCTTTCTAGTAAAAAATAATAAATTATTTGTCCTAATTAATAAACCAGTCGTTTTAAAAATTGTTTTTTGCAAATTGAAATCGCATTCCAGGTTTTTACGCTCCATAACAATTTATAAGTATGTAATTTTATGTGAACAAACGTTACAAATTAAAAAAAAAGTTTGTTTTCCTTCATGGAACGCATTATTGTATTTTACATTGTTTTATATGGGAAAAATTGTTTCGCATAGCGAGTATTTAACATAACGAGGAAGATTCTGGAACGAATTAAACTCGTTATGAGAGGGTCTACTGTATTTGACTATATTTTCCATTCATTTGGGCACAGTTTTATAAGTTTTGAGGCATTAAAGAGACGACATCGTCGCTGTACTGGCAGAAGTTGATAAGTAAACAGAATGATCGATATGAGTAAACAGCAAATGAAAAATCTCGACCTTTTGAATAAATCATCTAGCATCGATATAACACTGATAATTAAAATATCAAAATATAGATTTACTTATGCCGATTAGACACAAATAAAGTTAAAAATTAGTACGCAGCGACAATTGTCTGCGTTTAAATCAGCATTAATAATAAATAACTAAATATACAAATGCTGTGTTTGCCAAAGTGGTACAATAAATATACCAACTGAGTTATTCCAGACACTGAATTGATGTCCTAGAATCTTTAAGTATACTCAACTCATTTGTGACAAGTTTTTTGCTTATCAACTTGTCTGTACGGTGATGATATTTTGTTACAAATGGGAATAATCTACAGACATTTCGATACCATTGTATGCTTTATTCTCGAAGAGAGATTCGATGAAGAAGTTAAATACGAAAAACATTCTCACATTTCTTAATCAATAATAAACAACAACCGACTATTCCAATTCAAAACAAGTCATACCCAGCGGTGGGCTGCCAATATCTCAACAAGGGGATCGGTAAATGTTATCCATTTTTTTATACATGTCCGCTCCTTATGTCGAGTATATGGCCTCCTAATAAAGGTATCTCAACGAAAGTTATTTTTCTACAAAAACTGCTTGTAACTTAGTCGCTCTACCTCTCTTTTCCAAAGAGAGTAGTAGGGATAAAATGATAAGCATAAGACAGGACTAGTGATTAACTAATAGTAGCGCCCAGTTGAATTGAAGAATCGGAAGAGTGGGAGGCAATCTTAAGACATCACAAACACCCATTCCTTCGAACATAAAATAGATAAATCGATCAAAAAAAATTTTTCATACTGGGACTCACGGACGTCCACAACGCTGAATGAAAAAATGAAACACATTTCAGTTACGTGATTGAGTTTGATATAAGACGAATGATTTTCTTATCTTAACAAGGGGCTCGCCGGCCGCGCCAAAATTTAGCACGGGGCTCGCGCGAGCCCCCCTGAGCCCCCTCCAGCCCATCCCTGGTCATACTTAAACAATATTTCTAGTATGTATATATCAGGTGTTTTGGACAAAAAAAATAAGATATTTGTCCATCGATGATCTTTTGCTTGTTGTCACATTGTTTCCATACTTACTCAACCACACTTTATACATATATAAAGACAATTTTTAATACATGATATTTAGATTTTAGAATTTCGACTGAAGGTGCTTGATGGAAATTTAATGTTAGATTTGAATTATTTTCATTCTGTACACTTATATAAAATTGTTTGTCGATAACGACCCGGGTTTCGCATTACGGCATCTTCTGGTACTATCCAGTGTACGAATGCACTCGTACTCGCACCAGTTCAAGTGCATTCGTACACTGGATAGTACCAGAAGATGCCGAAAGGCGAAACCCGGGTTGTTATCGACAAACAATTTTATGGAAGTGTACAGAATGAAAATAATTCAAATCATGATATTTATGAATTTTTGTTTTTTTATTATATTATTTTAAATTAAAATTAATTCTATCTATGAATTAAATAGACAAATAAATACGTAATCGCACATCATAATTCATTTGAATCATTAATATAATACAATAATATAACACTATCATTTATATTGAAGATATTTTTTACAACATTTATTTCATAAAATTGTTAACATTTATAATTATTACATCTTACATTTTACGATTCAAAGACATTATAAGGAACTAAGAAACCTATCAATAGTGTTTACTGCTGTCATAAAAAATATATTATTTATTTTGACATTCACATAATTTTATTAATGGTTAGGTTTTTTTTTAAAAGAAAAATACTTGTTTTTTAATTAAAAAAAAAAAACAAGTAATGGTCGAGTGTCAACGTCGTTGACTTCTGACAGCACTCAGATAACGGGTTCCAATCCCAGTACGGTAGTTTTTTCAATCGATTAATGGATTTCTGTCCGAAGGTATAGATTTATGTGATGCTTTGAATTCCCTCTTACTCGTCCTATCCAAACATAGATGGGCCTGCGAGAGCGTTTTGCTAACCACTAGTCCTGTTCTAGTACTATCCTTCTACCTCTATTATATTTGAATTTCATTTAAAATATATAATAATCATTAACTGATGATTTTCCTAACTTCCTTACGGTTCCTAAAAATTATCATACATCATTCACAGACTCATAGATCAATTCTGGAACCTGTCAATAAAACATTCAATTGCTCGCGGATTTTTTTTTTAAATATGATGGTTTATAAAAATACAGTGTTAGATTTTGGTCAATTTTCAATACCGGGATGTATTTTTAAAACCGGTATTTCGCTATTGAAAAAACACCAAAAATAAACCATAAACTTTGATAGTCCTAATTACTTACATTAGATTTGGTTAATCCCAATTAAAATAAATAAATCAATAGTGATCCACCTATCTTATTTAAAATGTTATTTACTACTATTTCTTTTCTATAAATGTCTTTATTAATTTCCAAAAACTCAAGCTATTCTTAACCGTTTATTATTTACTTAACTTTTAGCTGCCGTAGATAATTAATAGTAATTACCTAGCACGCCGGCTATAATTTACAACTATTTATTGACGAGATAACTCGTCTCTGGCGTGATGAGCACGATTTTTTTACGAGATATCTCGTCTGTGGCAGCCATCGAGTGAATTCATATTTTTTATTTAGTAAATAATATAAAGCCGCCTGTGTGGTCGAGTGGTCAACGTCGTTGGCTTCGGTTACGGAGGTCGCGGGTTCGAATCCCAGTACGGACAGTTTTATAAATCGATTTATGAATTTCTGTTCGAAGGCATGGATGTATGTGATGTCTTGAATTCCCCCCTCCCATCCTATCCTATGAACGAGGCATATGGAGAGCGACTAGCTATTCACTAGTTCTGTCCTAGCCCTACCCTTCTATTCCTACTCTCTTTGAAAAAAGAGAGGTTGAGCAACTGAGCAACAAGCAGTTCTCGTAGAAACACTTCTGTTGAGATAAACTCCATTAGAAGTCCATATGCTCCACATTGGGAGCGGACATGGTAAAAATAAAATAAAAATGAACTTCTAAAAAGTTACCACCGAAACTATTGAAGATAATTTCATAATTGATTATGATTTGTGTTGGAAGTAATATATGTACTTTTGATGTCTAAATTCCATCCTGCTTATCCGAGATTGTGATAAGCTAACTATTAGTTCAGCCCTAGCCCCACTGAATGGCAACCTGTTCTCACACAACAACTTTTACGATTTACGTTCTTGATAATTGTTTTATAAATTAGTTATTTTTTATAAATGCTTACTTTTTGTTAATACCTTTGCACCCATACTTGAATATTATTTACATTATCATGACGCACGTGATACTTGATTGTTTATTTAGTATTTAAATATCACTAGCTGTAAGCCCGTTGACCTCAACGGAGAGATTTTTGTTGCATTTTTAAGTAGTCAGAAAAGTTACTGGCGTGAAAAATAAATTACTAACCTATTTATTGAATAATCCAGAAATTCTGATAGTAAAAGAAATATCTCGGGGCGTATATCGACAGCCCTGCCCTGCAGTATTTAAATTGTAAATTATTTATTTTTGGAATAATGTTCTAGTTTGCTAACAACTATTTTTCGTAATAGCAGAAATTTTGTAAATTATTTAATTTTTGGAATAATGTTTATGTTTGCTAACAACCATTTTTCTTAGAAGCAGAAATTTCGTTAATTATTTTATTTTTGGTATAATTTTTAAGTTTGCTAACAATTATTTTTCATAGTAGCAAAAATAGTCCTTGTAAATTACTTAATTTTTGGAATAATGTTTAAGTTTGCTAACAATTATTTTTTCTATTAGCAGAAATAGACCTCGTAAATTATTTAATTTTTGGAATAATGTTTAAATTTGCTAACAACCATTTTTCATAGTAGCAAAAATAGTCCTTGTAAATTACTTAATTTTTGGAATAATGTTTAAGTTTGCTAACAATTATTTTTCCTATTAGCAGAAATAGACCTCGTAAATTATTTAATATTTGGAATAATGGAAGCAGAAATTTCGTTAGTTATTTTGTTTTTGGTATAATTTTTAAGTTTGCTAACAATTATTTTTCATAGTAGCAAAAATAGTCCTTGTAAATTACTTAATTTTTGGAATAATGTTTAAGTTTGCTAACAATTATTTTTCCTATTAGCAGAAATAGACCTCGTAAATTATTTAATTTTTGGAATAATGTTTAAGTTTGCTAACAACCATTTTTCTTAGAAGCAGAAATTTCGTTAATTATTTTATTTTTGGTATAATTTTTAAGTTTGCTAACAATTATTTTTCATAGTAGCAAAAATAGTCCTTGTAAATTATTTAATTTTTGGAATAATGTTTATGTTTGCTAACAACCATTTTTCTTAGAAGCAGAAATTTCGTTAATTATTTTATTTTTGGTATAATTTTTAAGTTTGCTAACAATTATTTTTCATAGTAGCAAAAATAGTCCTTGTAAATTACTTAATTTTTGAAATAATGTTTAAGTTTGCTAACAATTATTTTTCCTATTAGCAGAAATAGACCTCGTAAATTATTTAATATTTGGAATAATGTTTAAGTTTGCTAACAACCATTTTTCTTAGAAGCAGAAATTTCGTTAATTATTTTGTTTTTGGTATAATTTTTAAGTTTGCTAACAATTATTTTTCATAGTAGCAAAAATAGTCCTTGTAAATTATTTAATTTTTGGAATAATGTTTATGTTTGCTAACAACCATTTTTCTTAGAAGCAGAAATTTCGTTAATTATTTTATTTTTGGTATAATTTTTAAGTTTGCTAACAATTATTTTTCATAGTAGCAAAAATAGTCCTTGTAAATTACTTAATTTTTGGAATAATGTTTAAGTTTGCTAACAATTATTTTTTCTATTAGCAGAAATAGACCTCGTAAATTATTTAATTTTTGGAATAATGTTTAAATTTGCTAACAACCATTTTTCATAGTAGCAAAAATAGTCCTTGTAAATTACTTAATTTTTGGAATAATGTTTAAGTTTGCTAACAATTATTTTTCCTATTAGCAGAAATAGACCTCGTAAATTATTTAATATTTGGAATAATGTTTAAGTTTGCTAACAACCATTTTTCTTAGAAGCAGAAATTTCGTTAATTATTTTGTTTTTGGTATAATGTTTAAGTTTGCTAACAATTATTTTTCCTATTAGCAGAAATAGACCTCGTAAATTATTTAATTTTTGGAATAATGTTTAAGTTTGCTAACAACCATTTTTCATAGTAGCAAAAATAGTCCTTGTAAATTACTTAATTTTTGGAACAATGTTTAAGTTTGCTAACAACCATTTTTCTTAGAAGCCGAAATTTCGTTAATTATTTTATTTTTGGTATAATTTTTAAGTTTGCTAACAATTATTTTTCATAGTAGCAAAAATAGTCCTTGTAAATTACTTAATTTTTGGAATAATGTTTAAGTTTGCTAACAATTATTTTTCCTATTAGCAGAAATAGACCTCGTAAATTATTTAATATTTGGAATAATGTTTAAGTTTGCTAACAACCATTTTTCGTATATATATAAATAAATAGTTAATTAAATTATTATATATAATTGAGCAGCCCTATATAGCCGTTCACAACCCTGCAGGTGGAAATCTTGGAATTCAAAATCGTTTAGTGCAAGATTTCACCCACAGATGTCATTATTAGTTCACTTAAAACGCGTTCTTTTTTTTTGCTTTGTATTATTTAAATTATATAAAGTTTTTATATCGCTTTTCTCAAGTGGATTCGTAGATCAGTGTGTAAGCCGTCCGAACGTCGCGCATGAAAATTGGGGCATGGTATCGAATCCCACAGCTTGAGAGAATATTTTTTGAAAATTAATTGTTTTTACACATAATAAAATAAAAATGTCATGATTTCAAAAATTCACTCATGACGTCAGAGAAAAATGAAGAAATGAATTAATGACGACAGCGGGGCAGGATGTGGGGGAGGGGGACCGTCTTTCTTGACGTCATCGAATAGGCGAAATCGCGACCATAATATACAAACGAAAAAAGTATCTCTTTAGTATGAATAAAAAAATGTTGACAGCGTGGCTGGGGCGGAGGAGGGGAAGGGGAAATCGGGGACATTTTACAGACGGACGGACATTAACGACTATTAATATATAGATATTAGTATACAATTACAAACGAGTGAAGTAAGAAAAACATACATTTAAATAATTGGCAATTACAGAAATTCACAACAACATGCAGCGAATAAGTATTTTTGTCGGAGAATTTTTTGTTTTTGTTTTAATGAGAATCAATTTAAACAATGGTAGTTCACTTTTTAATATAAAATTAAATTTGATAAATTTGTTGTTCTACGGCAGTGATGCACAACCTTTACCTTCTAGCGGGCCGCATAAAACAAATCATCGTGGGCTTGAGCCGCAAAGAAAACATTGATTTAAAGTACGCTCATATGTACGTTCTATGTAAAACAGCCTTACAAAAAAACCGTGTAAAAAGATCAAGTGAATTTAGATAAATGAATGATAGGTTCGATTAAAATATTTAGACCGTGTTATTTCGAAAACGAGAACATAATTATATAAACCACGCAAAAAAAGATTATGAGTATTTACTTATTAAAAATCGTTTCATTGTGAAATATTTATGTTTCATTTATATGTAATTCAAAAGTTAACGCGATCTTGGTCTTTGTTAATTTTTAACTTTTTTTTTAATTTGACATACTATTTGTAAGCCAGTTTTTATGAACCAATTTATTCTCCTTCATTGAAGATAAAGCTTGCTGAAATTTATTCTATAAATGTTTTACGTGAAAAAATATGTTAGAGAAAAAGATTTAAGGGCCACCACAAAATTCAAAAAGAGCCGCATGTGGCACGCGGGCCGCGGTTTGTGCAACACTGTTCTACGGTGTACAAAATAGCTTGGTGTTTTGGAAATAACAAAGTCATTACTAGAAAGGAAAAATGTCAAAAAAACATTTTAAATAAGATAGGCGGCTCCTAATGTTTGTAATTAATTACTAATAAGTAAGGACTATCATTGTTCGTATCAAACCCTCTCCCTGCGTCCAGCAGAAAAGAACAAACCCCTCATTTTATTTTTTAATATAATATATAACTTAAGAATTAGAATCAAATTTTATTTTATTCGCAAACCTTGCGATATTATGTCTGACGATGCTTCCTAAAGAAACACTTGTCTCAACACAACAAGTGGAATAACAAAGTTATCAAAATTAATTTTAAACAACGGCAAACTTTAATTTTCATTTTCATTTTCGTGGTCTTCTTTTAAAGGCTGGCGATCAAATTCCAGTACGTTTTGGTTGAATCAAGGCGTATTGGCTTTCCTCAAAAGAATGTTAATGTCAGTAATTCCTCTTTGTCTTAGGTCATTCATTTTTCATTAAATAACGATAGAAAAATGTAAGATTTTACAAGATATTCGTAATTCGTTATTCCATAATGCTAATTATTCAAAATTTAATTTGAAATTATAGAAAAGTGCACCAAGTATAGACCAAAAATTATTTAATGAAATAAATTCAGATTGACAGACAGACACCAAGTTACAGATTTCTGTTTTATTTGCACAATACCAACGAAATACTGCTGATTAAAAAGTAAAAATAAAACGTGTTAGTTTTTACATTACATGCAATTCTTAATGTGTGTGCTTCTCCTTTTGTATGACTTTAGTTGATGTCTTTCGGAAACACAGACAAATACCCATGAAATTGATGGATTCACCGCAGGTACAATAATCTCGCACATTCTGTGAGTTCAAAGCACGGGCCATGTTTTTTAATGGCTAACTTTCTTGGAAAATTACTACATCTAGTAAGTCAATTTATTTACGTCTCGCACGCGGTCTAGGTGGCGTGGCGTGCTACCACTCGGTTCTAGGCGACTGTATCTCCTCGGCCGTTATTAGAATTATACTCAGTGACAGGTCATTAGGGAGCTTTTTATTCTAATTATAAGAGATAAGCTCGCGCTAAAGCTCATACTGAGTCAAAGCTCTGCAGTGTATTGTAGAACTAACAATGCGTGAGCGCTTACATGCTATTTTGTGGCGAATACACGGTAATACAATCCATAGATATACTTACTACTCAGTATTATGCGCAGAGAAGTTTAATCATGTTAACACTACACAGGCTCTGGAAATCTCAAGTGATGAAAGCGATGTCGTACCAAATGTGCGTAAACGGTTGCGTCTATTGTTTGATATTGCTAGTGAATATTTTCACGTTTTTTTTCAGTTTAATTAAGATAAAAAAAACAATAATGAATTTGATATTTCATATCCTGGATTGATTTAATTACAAGGTAACCTATTCACAATTTTTTTATTTTATTTTGGTATACTTTTTTACATAGTATTTCGTTGAACGTTTACACGGTGTAAAAATGGAGCCCAGTGTTTATATTGCTCCAATTTGTATTTATAAACAGCATATGATATCAGTTATAATCAGCAACAAAGTAAACCTCTTAATGATTAAGAGGTACATATAAAAAAATTATAGCGTATATAACCATCTATAAAATAATATTTGTAGAACTGTTTGCACTTTAAAAAGTTTTCACATGTTTCAAATTAATATTTCCGACATAATTGTCATGACATCATCGCTCTAGTTTCAGAACCTATACCCCTTGTGTATGTTTTTGAGCTTTCTGGTGAAAGTGTTTCTGTGACAATCTGGGAATACACATTTTTATTGTGGGTACTGGCTTCAAAGAAAGAGCCGTTTTCGTAACAGATAAGGTTTCTTTTTGTCACTGCATGAAAAATATAATGTTTCATTTAAAATATATAAGATAAAATGCAAAGATTTTGTATACTTGACTCTGTTGTATAATATATAAGGCTTTAAGAATATTTTATTTCTATTTTATTTTTATTAGAAAAGGTTTTTCAGACATTCTTATTAAATCGCGAAAAATAACCATTTTTTTTTGAGAGATTTTAACTTACTTGATGTCATTATTTATATTAGAAAAAACACAATAGTCCTTTGTACTTCATTCCACTTTATTTAATATGTCAGGACCGGTTTCGCTCATTACGAGCATCGTCAACTGATAAGAAATATAATTTAACAATGCTATTTATACAAAAATGAACAGTTATAAACTGTGATACAATTTTGTCAAAGAATTCCCAAATTTATTAGTAAAAAAACAATAATCCTTTGTACTTCATTCCACTTTATTTAATATGTCAGGACCGGTTTCGCTCATTACGAGCATCGTCAACTGATAAGAAATACAATTTAACAATGTTATTTATACAAAAATGAACAGCTATAAACAACAATTGGCATTGAAAAGAAAATACCAACTACATTAAAAGTGATTCTAAAATAGCACAAAATTAAAATGTTTAACACATCTTGTGCCAATTGTTGTTTATAGCTGTTCATTTTTGTATAAATAACATTGTTAAATTGTATTTCTTATCAGTTGACGATGCTCGTAATGAGCGAAACCGGTCCTGACATATTAAATAAAGTGGAATGAAGTACAAAGGATTATTGTTTTTTTACTAATATAATGCCTTTCCACCAAGTATTGACAGTGAACACCCTAAAGAATTCCCAAATTTTAATTACGTTTGTAATTACTTTCAATCCCCATTCTAAATTTATTAATCTGAGATGACTTTTTAATTATATGTTAGATGTGTTAAACATTTTAATTTTGTGCTATTTTAGAATCACTTTTAATGTAATTGGTATTTTCTTTTCAATAGCAATTGTTGTTTATAACTGTTCATTTTTGTATAAATAGCATTGTTAAATTATATTTCTTATCAGTTGACGATGCTCGTAATGAGCGAAACCGGTCCTGACATATTTAATAAAGTGGAATGAAGTACAAAGGAATATTGTGTTTTTTCTAATATAATGCCTTTCCACCAAGTATTGACAGTGAACACCCTAAAAGTGATCATTATTTATAAGTGGATTTAAGTGAAAAACCATATATTGATTGAATTAAAATTTAATTGGAAGGATTCAATAAGAACACTCTTTTCTTTCGTCTTCACGCTATTGTCAGAACTAATACTAAACTTAATTTACCTTAGTTAAACATAACATATACACTGACATACAAGTTGTATCACTTTTCGGTGTATTCTAAGCCAGTATATACAGCGTAGCTAAATCAAGTTTAAAGGTGTTAACGAGGATGGTGCGAAGCCAAATTAACTATTAAAGTTTAAAAAATGAAAGAGGAAATAAATACAGTGTTATTTAAACCTTAATTACGATATACATTTTTATTAAGATTATTATTAAAAAAAAACCTTTTTATCATATCTATCTCAGTTATTCTACGGAGTAATCGATAATTGACAATATATTAAGATATAATTATCCAAATGACCTTTGCGATACCTGAAAAGGTGTTTTGATAATGCATTGTTAATAATTAGTTTTATTTTTTATTTGCAGAAATGGATTATCATAATCGTGTTGCAGGGTGTAAATGATTAATATCAATAAATATTAACCTAAAATATTCTTAGTGTTAACATCATTCTATAAAGAAACAACAGTAGAACATAATTCTTCTTGTCCATAGGAATAAAAGCCAGTATAATAAACACCATTGAAATTCTTTTTACGTGTATATTATCCCACACATCTAACGCAGTGTTTTAACATTTACTAATGAAAAATAATATGAAACAATAATAAAATACATCCAGATACGTATTAATATTAAGTAGATTCTGTCAAGAAAGCACTGACCTGAAAAGAAATGCCGATAACGCGCCGCTGAAAAATCTGAATTTCCGTTATTTTTTCCTTAACATTAAAATTTTCCAAGTTGAACCATTACACAATCGCGTGTTTGTACAGACAAACATCATTAAAACATCCTCCTATCCACTGCGGAATCGCTCTTAATAAATCAAAGTCAGAAAGCTTTCGTTTGTTTTACATCCTCGCTTAAAAACACAGCCATACATATGCGCACTTTTTGAGGAAACTCCTACAATAAAAATACAAATATTTATTAAATTTACTACATTATTAAGCACGCAAAACGTGTTGTTTAATCAAAAGATAAATATTAGTCATCATTGACGGCCGGTCAATGTGGCATTCGATCGATGCACCCCTTGTATATGCGAGGGCGGTTATATTTCATGAAATGATATTCAAACATAACCTTTTGTTAGAATTGATATGGTCTTTGAAAAATTCCTTTTTCAGAATCTTCTTGGCTGTCGATTTTGTTTAAGTATGTACAGACACCAACTACTTGGAAGCGGGGAAAAACAGGAAACTATCATTAAGCCTATTCACTTTATTAATGTAGCATTTCATCACTTTGTCAACAAATTCAAAATTCTAACAAAAGATTTTTTTTTTAAATATATATAAAATAATAGTAAACAAGGGTTAATGCAATGGATAAAGTAACGGGTTTCCCAAATTTTAATTATGTTTGTAATTACTTTCAGTCACCACTCTAAATTTATTAATCTTGGATGACTTTTTAATTATATGTTAGATATGTTAAACATTTTATTTTTGTGCTATTTTAAAATAACTTTTAATGTAATAGGTAATTTCTTTTCAATGCCAATTGCTGTTTACAAATTTTCATTTTTGTATAAATAGCATTGTTAAATTATATTTATTATCAGTTGACAATGCTAGCAATGAGCGAAACCGGTCTTGAACTATTAAATAAAGTGGAATGAAGTACAAAGTAATATTGTGTTTTTATTAATATATGAGAAATTATTTGTAATAAATGATAATGTATGTACATTATTAAATTATTTTAACTCTTGCTATAACTAATAACTTTAATATATTAAGCATACTTTATTCCTTTGTTTATTTCTCTAGAATAGTCTTTGTCATTCATTGACGTTGTAATTTATTCATATAAATTTTCAGAAGGAATATTAAAATAACTGATTTTTTTCTGATCTTATCCCAATAGACCTTCTTGTGTGTAGCTTTCGAATAATGCGGGTGAAAGCTTTAACTAAGATGCAAAACTGAAAATGTACCCCGCCATTTCAACAATAAATTTTCAAGCATTTAAAACTACTTACACGCTGAAAGGCAAGTGATCACGATATTTAGTAATATTTTAATTAGAGTGTTTGTATTTTTATATACATATTTACATTTTGTTATACAAAATATATTTAAATTAAGGATTTAAAAATATACAAATAAATTTCATCCTCAAAAGCTTTGTTGAATCAGATTTTAAATGCTTATTATACATTATTTCATTATGTGTTTCTTTAGCTTAAGAATGTGACATTTAACGTTGAATTTGAGTTAAAATTCTTAGAGTTTAAATGTTTTTTTTTATTTGATATATTAAATAATTCAATTAAATTAATTTTTAGTAGTAGTAATACTACAATTATCTTTCAACAAATGAAAAAAATATTCAATTAAAAAAGGTGCACACAATTACATATTATTTAATTTTCAAGAATATAAATCAGATAATCGATTCAGGATATACAAAATTTAGTTTATATTAACAATGTCAACAAAAACAAGACATGTACTTACAATTTTATATATCTGTAGTATTCAAAACAAACAGAAAAAGATGAATAACTTTTAAATAAACATTATTATAATTCACTTTTAGGGTGTTCACTGTCAATACTTGGTGGAAAGGCATTATATTAGTAAAAACACAATATTCCTTTGTACTTCATTCCACTTTATTTAATATGTCAGGACCGGTTTTGCTCATTACGAGCATCGTCAACTGATAAGAAATATAATTTAACAATGCTATTTATACAAAAATGATCATTGTTGTTTATAACTGTTCATTTTTGTATAAATAGCATTGTTAAATTATATTTCTTATATAGATTAACATTTCTTACGCTTTTCTTGGTACGTATATTGTAGTCGTGTGACTAGTTATATATGAGGACTAATAAAAACAATGAAAATCTAAATAACATGTTACATATTTGGATATCATATTTTATTCCACAATCGAAGAATTTCGGAGGACGAAACTTACTTAGAAACATTAATCTATCATCAATTATTAAAATATGCTCTAATATTAAAAGTGGATTGAATACGTTATCAAAATTACTTTATATATAAAAAAAAATTCTTACAAAGTTAGTGCCGACTCCATCGAAAATATAAAAATACATTCTCTTGCTAAATAAATGAACTTAAATATAATTTTTTTTTTAAATTTCAACGATACAGTTTTGTTCCGAGATGTGTCAAAAATTAAGGCCACGACATTTTGTGTACCGTGTACATACATATAACACAAAGCACAGCTCTTACCAATGGTACAGTTTTCACGTTACGAATACAAAAATAGCACTTCGTTTCTCGCCGTTACATTTACAACTCTAGTACCAGTGGCGTCGGCGTCGCCGTCATTCCCCACAAACGCCGAGCAGTCGTGATAAAATCACAAACTGCGGTCAACCAATTATTTACTTATTTATTTTGTTAAAAAATGAGTAAATTTGCTGCTTCTAATACTAAAAAAATCAATTGATTCTCTTTGATATGCAAACCATGATCATAGTGAATTATTGTATAATTTTTATTAATACAATATAATTTCAAATTTTATTGAATCAGAATTAACTCTGAGAATATTATTGAGATAACATGTACTACGCTGTAAAGTCGGGTTGCAATTTATGTCACTTTATGACAAATATAATAGTAGGAAACGATTTTATTTGAACGATCTGGAAATTGCTACCTTTTACAAGAAAAATGTGAAAGATTATTTTTTTAATGCATCGGTCACCTGTAGTTTAAGTATCATTCCAAATTTAAAAAAAAAAGTTTTTACAGAAATCGATGTGTTTCAATAAAAATACATACACCCATTAAAAAAACCATGTATAATCAAAATGTCCATTTTTGGACTTCAGTGTTTCTCCGCGCAACTAGACATATTAGATGATATGAAGCGATACCAATATTGGCCTTGAGAGGGCTTTTAATAAAAAAAATACAAGCTATACAAAAACGATTCAGTTTTAATGTTTTATTTGATCAAAGACTATAGTGGGTTTATTTGTTAGTTTATAATTAAGTTTTGTAAGTAATTTTATTGGAAAATGATCTATAATATATTATGAAAGGAAAAATTTAGAATTCATTTCAACTTATTTTTAAATCAGATAAAAAAGATTCACATATACCGCTGTCTAATAGCTTATGAAGTTTTATTGCAAATTAAGTCGGTATATTTAAAAAAAATAATATTGTAGAATTTATAATACACGTATTTTTGAATGAAATATATTCTTCTTTTTGACATTTTATTTTATTGCGGTAGCTAGAATAAAAAAAATGGATTAAAATATGCGGATTGTAACCTCTGTGGTGAGAAGTACTTGTAATTCTCGCAGAGGCGTCGCGGCGCCTTTGGATTCCAACGGACGCCTTCGTCATCTGGGCGCCATTACGATGCCCGCTGTAGGGACTCTCTTTTCTCTCTACATGACTTCCTTAGATCTACAAACACATTTTCACGTTGTTACACTTACAGGGATGTAAAGAAATGGTTTATTACGTTTGGGGGATGTTACATTAAAACAGTATCACATTTTGTAAATGACTAAGTTATGTAAGTATGCTACACTGAAATCGTATTATATTTTTATTATCTATATATATAAAACAAAGTGGGGTTAGTTACACCACGTATATCTCGAGAATTACTGCAAGGATTTCAATGATATTTGATTTATAAAATTCTTATTTACCTAGAATAGCAGAATAAGCATTAAAACATCGGAAAAATATCACGGAAAATAAATTATGAAGAAAATTAATATCTTCATACAGAACAAAATTTTCAAATGAGGAATAGGTCAAATAATGACATGTTGTTTTATGCTCGGTTCAGGTAGATGACACTAGATGGCACTGTATTTATACGATAGACTTTTAAATAATTTTAAATTTAGAGTATAATCGATGATATGAAATGAAAACGAAAGAAAAACGAATAATATTGAAATGAGGTTATGTTTATAATTAGGTATGATACATTTTTTGACAACAATATTACGATGTTTGCACGAACGTTTGTATCGAATTGACAATTCAAATTTGATGTTCGATTGTGTTCGATTGTTTCGATTTCATATCTGTCAAATCTATGGTCTAAATATTGACATTACATTTAAATGTGTTTCGTGCATTAGGTGTGATTGTTTGTTTGTTATTTATTCAATGTTCTTAGATTAGTTTTATTTGGAATTAGAAACTGTACTCTTTTCACTTCAATTAATACTATACTATTTATATATAGAACGTCAAAAAAATATTTCGTGATATTTGACAGCAAAGTACATTGTGAATTATATTACATAACGTTAGTAAGCCATTACTTTATGGTTATTTTAAATGCATACTGCTACGTACGTAATTCCTGTGTCCACTGTCAATACTTGATGGAAAAGCATTCTATATTTAATTAAACGGTTTTTCTCTTATATAATGTCGAATGCGAAATTATTAACAAAGAAAGTTTCAATTGACTATTTTTATGAAGTTCAACGAAAATTGTACAATTTCTTTTTTATGTTTTGTCAACAATTATATCGACTTTGGAAAGCAAGAAAAGCGTAACCCACACATGCGCAAAAAAGTGTTTTGATGATTTTGGGCCATATGCAAATTATGAATTATACAAAAACTTGAAATGCACGGACACGTCTAAACTGGTGTTTAATTGACAAAATAATCTATATACATAAAACAAAGCGGGGTTATTTACACCACGTATATCTCGAGAATTGCTGCACGGATTTCAATGATCTTTGATTTATTAAATTCCTCTCCGGCTAGAATAGCAGAATAAGCATTAAAACATCGGAAAAATATCACGGAAAAGAAATTATAAAGAAAATTAATATTCTCATAGAGTTTTCAAATAATGAACATTTTGTTTTATGCTGGGTTCAGATAGATGACACTAGATGGCACTGACACGATCGACTTTTAAATAATTTTAAATTTAGAGTATGGATTAGAATAAAAAAATCGATGATATGAAATGAAAACGAAGGAAAATCTGATAATATTGAAATGAGGTTATGTTTATACTTATGTATGATACATTTTTTGACAACAATATTACGATGTTTGCACGAACGTTGGTCTACTCTGAGATGCCACGTTATTACACTTCGACGCTACATTGAAGACATTTTAACGTCGAAAGCAAGGCGATGCGGTTCCTGATCACCCGAATGACTACTGATGCTCTTGGTCGCATTTAAGAAATTCTTTCTGAATCTCCAAGTCAGATACGCACATAATTTTCTATCATTATTTTGACATGCTTCCCATCGAATTCATGTGAACTGTGGAACAAGGTACAAGGATGACATGTCAGAAGACATTTACATCAAATTCGTGTCAGTTCAGGGAATCCCGATCTCGAGATGAATGAAGAGATACATAACCAGGCTTTGCTTTAGATCGAAGACATGTGTTACCTCATGTGCGGCAGTTTGTTAGTCAAGTTAGGAATGCCATCGCCAGATCGTGGAATGAACGACGCTTTCAATCGAAAATTGGAACGTAAACGTGAATATTTTCGAGATGCATTGAACCAATCAGTTCAAACGAATTTATCACTGTTGAACCCACAATAGAAGGGAAGTGTACGATACGTTAATGAATGCAATTTATGATGGAAATGGTGGCTTATTTTGCCTTGATGCGCCCGGTGGAACTGGGAAGATATTCCTCATGTCATTGATTATGGCTACTGTTCGTGCGAGATCCGAAATTGTTGTAGCAGTTTCTTCTTCTGGAATAGCGGCTACGTTGATAAAAGCATGCCGAACGGCTCATTCAGCGTTGAAATTTCCGTTAAACCTCCAAACGACTGAAAAACTGACATGCAATATTGCGAAACACTCAGCAATGGCCGAAGTTTTGGAAGCGAGTAAAATCATCAACTGGGATGAATGCACAATGGCACACAAACGCGCATTGGAAGCACTCAACCGAACTATGAAAGATCTGCGCAGTGACTCAAGATGTTTTGCAGGCGCAATGATTCTACTATCTGGCGATTTCTGCCAAACACTACCAGTCATTCCAAGATTGACCGTTGCCGATGAAATAAACGCTTGCCTCTGCTGACGACAAACATGCGAGTTACATTTCTAAACCATCCATCTGCCGAAGATTTCTCCAAGCAATTGCTGACTATCGTCGGTAACGGCCGTGTTCCTGTTGACGAATCGAACGGATTGATTTCGATTCCGCCGAATTTTTGCAATTTCGTCTCAACGAAGGACGGCTTCATCAACAAAATGTTCCCAAACATCTAATCACAAAAATCACAATTGGTTGATTGAACGAGCAATTCTTGCGGCTAAAAAAAAAGATGTGGATCATTTAAACTTCACAATTCAAAATCAAATCGTTGATCTACTGCATTCCTTTAAATCTATCGACTGTGACACGTGAATTACATCATTTCAATGTAATTTAAATACTTTTCATTTTGAATTTTGCCCATTTATTGAACTTTATTCATTTTGAGTATTCATTCAAACTGAATTTAATTCATGCAATAAATTAACACAACATTTATTGATCCTGAGGCGGTACGAAGTTCGTCGGGCCAGCTAGTTATGTATAAATAATAAATATCGAAAACACAGCCCGTCATTTTAGTGATAACAAATAATATATCTGAACTTGATCATATTTAAAATGTAAGCAATACTATCGATTGTATATTGGTTTCGAAAAAACATTATCAACAACTAGTGATACAGGTATGCCACTGTGGCAATATTTCTTTTTCCAACCGATGAAAAGTTACAGCATATGAACTTTTGATTTACTACATTTGAAAGATGAAAATAAATTTGAAAAAGTTACCTGTATTTTTTTTTATCCATATCCACACCCAATGTGGAGCATATGGCCTCCTAATGGAGGTATCTCAAAAAAAGTTTTTCTACGAGAACTGTTTGTTACTCAGTCGCTCAAACTCTCTCATTCAAAGAGATTAGTAGGGATAGAAGGATAATTATAGAACAGGAGTAATGTTTAACTAATCACTCTCGCTATGCCCAGTCGTTAAAGGATCGAAAATGATGGGAGGGACAACACAAACACCCAGGAATTCGAACAGAAATCGATAAATCCATTGAAAAATGCTGTTCGTACTGGTACTCAAACCCTTGAGTTCTGGCACGAAAGTCAACAACGTTAACCGCTGCGCCATAGGACCCGACAATATAATATACATATATTATAAAAATATTTTTATTGTAGACGTTAAAAAATGTCTAATAAACGTTCTATCTCAGTAATATGATTTTAGTGAATGATTTGATAATTTCACTTTCAATAGTGTTTTTTAGTGTTCGACAATGAAAACATGATTTAAGACTTGCGATATATGTTTTTATACTTTTAAGAGAGCTTTTTTCAATAACATAATATTATCTAAGTTAGTTTTCAAATTATGTGTAAAGGATCAAACAAATTCTGGTTATTCTTTTATCGAAATCATTTTTTAAAAAAAGACAACTTTTTGTTGGTACATGTATGGATGTCGGAAATAATAAAAACAGCTTTAGATACTATAAAATCTAATTTAAGATTTCGACTGAAGGTGCTTGGTGGAATTTCAATATTAAATTTGAATCATTCAAATTATGTACACTCCCACAGATTTTGTCACTAACGACCCGGGTTTCGCCTTTCGGCATCTTCAGGCGTTCAAGCGCACGGATGAACTTGAACTGAACTTGAACGCCTGAAGATGCCGAAAGGCGAAACCCGGGTCGTTAGTGACAAAATCTGTGGGAGTGTACATAATTTGAATGATTCAAATTTACTATAAAATCAATGATATAATGGTTTTGAAACATCGAAAGATTATTTATTACATACATCTTCCATTATATATTTTAATACAAAGTATAAAATGTAAACAAAGTAGACATTTCATGTTTAACTTGCAACGATCCCTGAACTAAATCAATTTTAACCTGGATATGATCGTTAAAATTTGTTTGTATTGTGTTATAACGTAAATAAATACAAAAAGCAGTACGTCGACCTGAACGTCGATATTCTTTATTTAGATTTACGTGATACTAAACGGTGCGATTCATGAAACGTACGGAAAAGGAAAACTTGCGAAAAAGTAATCTCAATCAAAGCTTTCAACTGACAGTATACAACGATTCAAGTATATGTATACTTTACTTACATAAAAAGACAGTAGCGTACACATTATGTCAAATAAAGGTAGACAATATAACTAGATATAATATTTAAAAAATATTTGTAATCCATAATTTCCATGTTTGTTAAAAGGCGTGCGAGCGAATTGAGGAAGTGCGTATCGTGTATGCGTTCGGTTACGTCTAGGGTCTCCAATCCCGTAATCCCAGGATTGAGAAATTTTTAGCAAATCCCGAAAAATTTTAGGATTTTGGATTTGGGAGAGCTAAAAAAAACGAGTCACGAATAAATTTTTGGGTTAATTCAATTAAAAATTCAATTCAATTTAAAAGTGGGTAATTCACTAATTCATAGGGTTTTGAGATTTTCAAATTCATCGAGTCATCAAAACTTTTCTCAAATTATACACAATTTCACGTTGAGTGCCCAATCCCGGGATCACAAAAAGGCTCCGGGATTGGATACCCTAATTACGTCGACAGTTGGAAAATTGTTATTTATTTCAAAGATCGTACACTTGAGTGTGTAATAATTTGCAAACGATTCAAAAAACAATTAAGTTAAAGCACCTTCGAATTTATCGTCACTGACCACTATGATTTAATTATTCTATGATATGATTGCAAATCATAAATTTATTTATAAGAGGTAACAAATTTCAATATAGTGCCAATTATTCATATTGTGTTTCGTTATCATTTTATTTCTTTCTAATTTGTATTACCAATAGTTTGTTACACCCGAATAGTTATACTTTGTTCGGAATAAATAGCACTGTATTAAAATCTTCCTTAACAGTTGATAATGCTCGTCATGAGCGAAACCGGTCCTGATCTCATAAAATAAAAATTGTATTATGACAAAAGAGCGTTTTATTTTTGAATAAAGCTAAAAGAATGTCTTTCTACCAAGTGTTCTCAGAAAACACCTTAAAAAGGAATTTATTATTTTATGACTTATATGTATAAAGATATCATATTGAGATAAACAGACATAGCATCTTCAAACATCCATTCGGAGATATTTATAAACATAAAACACAATAGATGGTACTTTTTCTGAATATGATTTAAACCAGTTTTTATCGTTTTTAATTGGTAGATTTTACTTATAATTTGTGTATGTGCTTTCAATGTGAAACACGTGCTCTCTTAATGAAACATCTCAACAGAAGTTGATTTAAAAACAATTGGTTTAGATACAACTTCAAGATATGTATTTCTCCAGAATTTTTAAGATTAGAAGAGTATGATATGAGATATTAGAAAAAACTTTTTGGTATGGCTGGGAAGACATGCAAACGTCGTAGACAACTATGCCTTCGGGTGCAATTCCATAAATCTAAAAAAATGCTCGCGAAACAGAGTGGGAGAAAGGCACAAAAGCTTGTGCCAATCGACTTTTAATATCCTAAATAAATCATACACGTGGCCGATATATTTCCGCCTCGGGATACATTCAGGATGGTTGTCTTTTCGTCCCAAAAGCCTGCACGCTACTGCTTTATGGAATACAACACTGTGAAGTATTTACCGTAACGCTCAGTGTGGTCGAGTGAAGTTGACTGAGAAATGTGATACTGACATGCAAGCTGTCTCTCTCTTTGTAAAAATGTTTTGATATTTTTGTTACACTTACAGAAAAATCAGATATACATTTTCTCTAGATATTTTTTTTTTTGCTTTTTTTACCAACCATCTCCGCTCCCAATGTGGAGCATATAGACTTCTAATGGAGTTTATCTCAGCAGAAGTTTTTTTACGATAATTTCTTGTTACTCGAATGCTCAACTTCTGATTTTTGAAAAGACAGTACAGATAAAATGATAGAACTAGGACAGGACTAATGGTTACCTAATCGTCTCACTACGTCTTTTCAAAGATAGGATGGGCGGGAAATAATTCAAGACATCACGTACACCCAGTGGTGTAGAGGGGCCAGGTCGGCGACCTGGCACTTGAAAATGACCCAGGGCGCCGCTCTGCCACCTTCTTGACTTGTAAATTAATTTTAAAGTACATACATATATTTAAAAACGTTTTGAAAATGATTTTTTAACTTCGGACGGATATAAAAAAAAAAAAAATAGCCTGAAAAAGTGGCCTCTACAACCGAATCCAACGATGATAACCACTCGACCATGGAGTCGGCACTTGAATTGTTATTTGTTGAAAAATTGATTGAATGGATGTATAAAATCTCTAATTTATGGGGTATTCAACAGATTTACATCCCTTAAAATACTTTTTTTTAACTCAGCACTGTGTGTGGTTGGCGATGGGGGCAGTGTCAGATAAGAACAAGCAGACTTATCTAATTTTTCAGATAACTAGTGACGAATTAAGATTACCAAAGTTCTGACTAAGCCCAAATTTAATCAGCTTATTCTTAATTGAGAATAGCTATTTTGCGGACGTGCTATTGTTGAATGATACACATCATTGTGAAAGATACAATAGGAAGGCAAGACCTTCTCAAAGACAAGTTTTGAGATGGAAAACGTTTTTTCAAGATAGTCCAATTGACAGTTGGACCATTCATGTTTTATTTTTGTTTATGCTATTGATATTACTTTTTGATCTGTTTTTGATTTTGAATATATTTGACAAATAAGATATAAATATATTTTTTTCCCGGTGTGATATTATTAGTTAGTAGTATGGCTTTTACAAAAACCGACTTTTTAAAATACTTTTTTCAATAATAATAAATTTCAATATATATAATAAAACTCGTTTTAAACCAGTTTTAGAAGTTTCAGAAAAGGGAAATTTAATTAAAATAGCGAAAAAACAATCATTTTTTCAACTTCGTTCATTTAAATAAGTTTTAAAAACAATTTATTCAGTGGTGTGTACTGCCTATTAAACTACGTATTTTATCACGTTTTATTTATAAAAAGAAGTTACTACTAGCGTTTATAATTTAATGAAAAATAACGTGCCATATTTAGTAGGTTATAGAAACGACGTAAAAACTTATCTATGTGTATTTAAAAAATGTATGTAAATAGCCATATTTGATACAATAAATAAAAGTAACTATACAAACATTTTTTTAAAGATACGTTTTAAATCGGATTATACTAGAATTATAAAAGACCTTCACAGAAATAATTCCTCTTTTATCCGTAAAATACCATGAAAGATTCTTGCGGATGAAAATTCACAATTTCTTGCTCTCTTCAAAGGATGGCGATGTTTTCTTGCATTATTTCTAGGTAAGATACAAAAAACAATTCATTAAAATATTTATTCCCGATTCTTTTTGATAAATGTTTTCGTTTGTGGAATTGAAAAGCATGTGAAAGTTTATCGTGAATTTGCCCTTCTCGGATTCCCTTCTATACTTACTTCGATTTACCAAAGGAGAGAAATAACACCCGAAGCTATCTGTACACAAGTATACATATCTCATGCTTTTCTTACAGGGTGGCAATACAATCATTTGATTTTATATTTAAATGAATAATAATTATAATATAAATCATACATACAACAGATTTATTTACAACACAACGCAAAAGCTTAAATCTTTACCAGTCTAGTCAAAAGAAATTTTTCATCTGTTTTTCAGCTCTGTCTTTTTATCTTGTGAAACATATTTACCCCTATTGAAAGCTAGAGGACCTGATCATTTTAGACTGATAATATACAACTGTGGGCCAGTTGGTTAGAGCTTGCTCCACCGATCACGCAGGTCTGGGTTCAATTCCCGGTAAGATCACAGTGAACTTGAGAATTATTCAATTCAAAGTTGTGATTGGGTGTATGTGATGTTAATTCACATTATTTACTCTCCTCCCATCCTTTTGATCTTTTAATAACTGGGTGTAGCAATAGCAATTAGTCAACCACTATTCCTGTACTAGCCTTATCCTACTACGAGGTTGAGCGACTGAGTAACAAACAGTTCTCGTTGAAAAAACTTCTGTTGAGATACCTCCATTAGAAGATCATATGCTTCGCTGTGGTTTAGTTGGTTAGAGCTTGTTCTACCGATCAGGCGGGTCTGGGTTGAATTCCCGGTGAGGTCAATATAAAATATAGATTTTTATTAATGTAAATTTGAGTGCTAAGACGTTGGTGTTGGTGATGTCAATTCTTCTCAAGTTGATCTAGAATAGGCTTAGGGAACCTGCGGCCTTTTACTACTTTGGTGCGGCCTTCTGTAAATTTATGTAAATTCGTAAATTCCTGACATATTCTGACCGTAAAGTCCTGTTTCCGGCCAAACATTCCCTAGTCAATGTTTAGTGCGGCCTTATGTCGAATCAGAAAAATGAATGCGGCCTTTACACAATAAAAGGTTCCCAACCCCTGATCTAGAGTGATTTTAGAACAAAATCTCATGGAGTGTAACTTGTATTTTTCAACATTCAAGTATTTGGCGCATTGGAATTAGCTGCAATGCCAATAATTTTGTAATCAATAAAAACTGGCCCGATACTTCACTTTGGGAGCGAATAAAACAATTTAGCCCTCAAGTAACAATTAGTCTTTCTCTTTACGCTTGTATTGCATTTCTTCTGTATATGAGAGTAACAGTATCTTTTTTAAATTTCTGTTATTAATCCAATTATTGTGTTCAATGTATATACACAATGATATTTAAAAAAAGCAATGTAGCCACAGAGGTAACAGTATTATTTACACTTTAGTTTAATAGAAACACAAACACATAAATTATTCTTCACGAATCTTTTTTTCAGTTACATATATCTTACTGAAAAATTAGTAGAATAAACTTGTAAATAGTCATAATATATTGTGTATGTTAGGATTTTTACCGACTTCCAAAACTAAATGAATGCAATAAGAAGTAAAATTTTCCACGCATGAAAATTGTATAGACGAACGCGTTACTGCACACCCTATGGAGAGAGACACGTGCAATGGGGTCAGTGGTCTCAATGGGAGTATGTATGTCGGAAGACTGACTCCCCGCATATAGAATATTATCAGGAAAAACTCTACCTGCCGTTAAAGTGATGTAACAATACTCAATACAGAGCATCTGCTATATGTAAAGGCGTTTATGTTTAAATGCAAATTTCCCACGTAAACAAAAAGCTTCATGTTCCTAGTTACTGGTGTATTGAAAGATTAAAGACAATGGAAAAGAACGTTATGTAACATTATACTGAAAAGCACTGGAGTTATATTTCACTACAAACAGTTAACAAATTGTAAATAATGATACCTACATAGAATATTTTATAAATCGTATTACGTATTACAAATATAAAATATGTACAGCTTACGTTCATAATAACGACATTGAAGCTAAATAACCAAACCAAGTTCAAGCATCAAAAATTCACAAGCATCATGAAAATCACACCCAATTTAATACAATTATATGATATGATGAATACTATATGTTACATCAATCTCTTTTTAATATAATTTATTTTATTTTGTTTCTTTATTACTATTAGAACTTTAACTTGGGTTCTTTGAATAAATATATTATATTAGAATTAAACTAAAGATGTTAAAGTATGCTCGATGATTTTATGTTAGCTCTTCTAATTATACTGAAATAGCCACTACCAAATATTTACTATTTTCCTGTTAGACATTACAGGCATAAAAAATAGATCGTCTTATCCTAATAAGAGTTCATATGCCCCACACTGAGAGCAGATAAAGTACACATTTAACCGATAAAATTGTAAACATACGAGTGTTGTATTTATCCATTCGGCAACTACACACTTATGTTAGTCTAAATACAAAAAAAAATGGTATAAAAAATTCTTTTGCATTTAGTATACCGTGGAAAATCATCACGAAAAAGAGCATAGAATACTGAAAGATTATGTTATAATGTTCCGTAATTTAAAAAACATTTTTTAAAAATAAACGTAATATGTTTATTTTTTTTCGTGTGTGGTAATAATTATTTTTATTAATTATTTAGCCTTCAAGGGGAGATGTGAGCCAAGTAGTTAAATAGTAAATTTTCTCTATTGGACTTTTAAGTACAATCACATTTTTTGTTGTTTAGTGGATTGCATATTTTAATTTTAGGGAAATTACAGTATTTCAGTGTGTATTTACTGAGCTCACTTCACTTAAGTAATACTTTAAAACATGTAGAATATTATAACGCATCCAACTGTTTTTTTAACACCACTTAGCTCACTTAACCTCTAATGGGTTCTAAAATTAACATAACTAAAACTTATTTTAATTGGTAAAATGCACAATAATTCATTGTTCGGTTTCATATCAATAAAAATATATGATATTTTTTTTTAACCATGTTCGCTCCCAATGTGGAGCATATAGACTTCTAAAGGAGTTTATTTCAACAGAACTGTTTTCTGCGAGAACTGATTGTTACTCAGTTGCTCAACCTCTCTTTTTCCGAAGAGAGTAGGGAATAGAAAGAAAGGGCTAGGACAAGACTATTGGTTAGCTAATGACTCTCGATACTCCCCGTTCATAGGATAGGATGGGTGGGAGGGGGGAATTCAAGACAACACATACACCCATGCCTTTGAACAGAAATTCATAAATCGATTGAAAAATCAATTTATAAAACTGCCCGTACTGGGATTCGAACCTGTGACCTCCGTAGCGGTAGCCAACGACGTTGACCACTCGACCACACAGGCGGCATAAAAATATATGATATTTTTTACAATAAAATAAACGCATAAAAGAAAAACAATCAGTTTTAAGATATACATATCTATCGCTATTTAGACGCCGTTATTAATCGTGTAAAAAACGCGTTAATAAGGCATCGTTTTATTTAGATAATTTATTTTGCAAATGTCATAAATCCTTGGAAAATTTATTACCGTATACATACATATTTTCGTTTTTTTTTAAACTTATGTTGTTATTGATACATTTAATGTATTGTATAGTTCATATGAACGATTTCCCCTTTTTCATTTGAAGTACCTATCTACATTTTCAATATCTAGTACACGATGACGTAGATAAATACCAGAACGAAATATTTCAATATCAATAAACAGAAGCGCAGAAAAGGGATATGAAAAAATGAATACACTCGAACATAACATAACCCACACATAATATTGCTTAATACGCACATACAATGTTTTTGATGTTTTATTGGAACAAATGGGAAACATCATGTACCATATGACTATTATAAACTCCCACGCGATCCAAAGATAACTTGTCGCACGATTCGATACGCACACCAATATAACTGTTATTTTTTCTTTTTAATCATTTTTTTTTATTATGTGAACGGAAAACCGGAGTCAAAGAGTCGTAAGTGACAATTAATACCTACGCAAAAAAAAATATACTACAGTAAGATTAAATTATGCATACAATTGAAAAATAAGCCTAAATTTTATATTCGATTCTGTCACAGCATCTGCTTTGCTTAAATCAGTGTTTTTTTAACTTTTTCTGAATGGATCACTTTGCCAATCCGGATTTTCTTAACGGAACACTTTTCTTATTTTTTAGTTTGGGTAATTTATAACAGTAAAAACAACAAAAATATATGTTATTAAAACAATAATTATTTATTTCTGAAACATATGGACATTTAAATATTAGTAGATAAAGCTTTTAATGATCTTGAGTCATTGAATCGCAAATTTTCTTGATATAAGCCACAATACTGGTGGATAGAATTTTTATATCTAGTATGGCGTCGAGCCTGTTCCTGCACTTTGACTTCGTTGCATCATAATAAGAAAATCCTTCTTTGCATAAATTTGTAAAGAAAGGAAGTAAAATTATAATTCCTTGTTTTGACACGTTGGAGGACTATTCTGACTTACTCGCCCAGATATCATTTAATGACTGATTTTTGTATTTTTGTTTCAAATCAAAATCACTAACTAAATTTTAAAAATCTTAATCACTTTCGTTTAATTATACTGGTTAAACTATCACAGAAAATTAATTTACAGCCTAGGAATCATCTTTACTAGTTTTTGGAAAATATTTCAAAAGTGTTGTTCTCAAGTTAAGAAGGTGTTCGCAGAACACCTTCTCAGGTTCGGTGGAACAACAGTGTTCCACGGAACACAGTTTAGGAAACCCTGGCATAAATCATAGAATATAATATCAATTTGTTATCTTGTTTTTTTTTTATCCAATTGCTTATTCAGAAACGCTTGGCAGAATGTATTTTCGTTATATCGCTCTCACATTGTCAATAACGTATGGGTATGGTAGTTATAAGCTATCAATGGTTTTACAATGTAACAAACCAATAAAGCTTGTGTTAAGGGAGCTGGTTGTTATTCAGTCACACAATCATAGCTTTTCGTAGAGGGTGAGGGTATAAAGCTCCTTCCCACCCTTTCTATCCTGTAATCATGACGTAGCGAGATCGATAAGTATTGTATTGTTTAATTCTTTGTTATTAGAAAATTTCCTTCTGTGTTTTTGTATCTGGGAATCGTGGAAGTATAAATAGTTCGTGTAAAAAAAAATATTTGTTATTTTTAGTGTACCGTTTTATGTCAAAACAATATTTGAAAAACAGTTGTGTATTTGAAAAAAAAATAGATATTGGTTTAAGCATCTGACCGAACAGAACCACAACTGATTTGCAAACACCCGCTTTTTTAACATTTTCGATAAATGCTAATAAACCAACAATCTAATAAGAGCTCCTGAGTACTAAGAAATATGTTTCTATCCCTTATGCCGAGCTGATTACGTCCGTATGTTCGATACTTAGTTACTCATTGAGATTATTCATCTCTATCGCCGATGGTTAACTGTCTTATTTTAGTAACTATGTAACGAACTGTCATTGTTTGTGAGTAAAATTAGAAACATGCTCTTAAAGTACTGATTGAAGGAGTCATCCGAAAGCCCTTAAAAAGTGGCACCCAGGCATGTCAGCAGGAGTTAGGTCTGTCATATGCAAGGCCATTAATTTGATTGACGAATTGTGTTTACACAAAGTAGTCGTCTTCTTACTCCATACGTAATGCCAGTGATTCCACAAAGTTTGCCGCAAATCCATAAAAGGGTGGCCAGTATATTTAGATCAGAGGTGTCAAACTAAAGTTATTTAGTGGGCCAAATAAACTATTGCACGGGCCACACTGCTGTGGCCGAATCACCGACTGTTAATTTATCCAGATTTGTGTTCTTTGATGGAATTACAGTCATCTCACTCTAACTCTGCTCATTAAAGCTAAATAGCAACAAGCACACGTCATAGGCATGCAATAGAATTTCCCTACATTCGTTGTCTTGCTCATTCGGCTAGCGCTGTCCCGCATAACACTTCCATTACTTAAAAATAATGCCTGGTGACGGCAGGACCATCCAGGCAATAATGACATATCTGATTTAGATATAATTTTATAAACAATTGAATTAATGAAGGCTTCCTCAATTCATATTTTGCTATATGAGTAAGTGTATGAGTAACTTCAAAAGAGACAGTATATTTTGACCAGGACACTTACATTTTAGCAAGTACCTCAACATTGAACACCTTCATGTGTGAAAAAAAAATCGCTAATTTTGTGACGTCACATTTTATAAATATATTTTTTAAGTTCATCAACATTCTCAAACACCTGAAGTCGTTGATGTCCAAAATACAAATCGTTAAAATCGGATAGTGATAAGTAAGTGAAAATTCAAAAGCGCATAAAATATGTGTGTTTCAATTGGGGTATTGGACTTCCATGTTATAATTTTAGTCCATTGAAAAAAATATTCAATGGTAGTTTATGTCCGTTAATAATGGTTTGAGAACTGGTTTATTGGTATACAATCACTTTTTTTGCTGCTCCATCACGAGTAAGATGTGTTGATGATATTGACGAGCTATAGAATTGATCAAAGTAGGCATCAGATGCAGGTCACACATAATTAATTATGCGAAATCAATAAGGAATCTTTCGGGAAAATATTTGATATGCCAGTATAATGCATTTTAGCTTATAAATGTTATAATATCGAAATGGGACCAAAATCTCACATTTATTTATATTGTGTAAACTTAGTACACAATATAATGTTTTTTTAAAAACAATCTTCATGTTACGTGTAGTATAATGCATACTTGATAATATATGGGCGTATTTAGATTTTGGCGATTATAAAATATCGCAGTTTTACTGAAATGTACAAATTTGAGAATAAGGAATGTACACTATTTTCAACAATTATGTACATTTCAGTAAATCTGCGATATCTCATAATTGGGTAAAGCAAATACGCTAGAATGTTATTAAGCATGTGATATGGACTTCTAACAGAGCACATTGAGAGAATTTTATTTACGAGAGTTGATTGTATGTAAGTCACTTAACTTTTTACTGATCTCAGTTAAACAAAATATAGCATTAAGTCAATCGTTTTTTCCACACTCATCCCATAAAATTTTGTAATCGATTATTAATTATCGGTTTAATATAAATATATTGTTTAATGACTAACTGTTTTTGGTAAGTGTGGAAATATAATAAGCAAGTTTGTGGAAAAACCGCACTTCCGACTACGATTAAAAAAAACATTAAAAAAATTATATAAAATAAACGAGTCTCTCAAAGGTTTTATCTGTGATTTTTTATATACATATTTAACTAAAATTTATAAATTTAAGCATTTTAATTTAATGAAAAAGGAGTCTAGTCGCACCTTTTTCACAACTCCTACTTCACATACCTTACATGATAACAAATGGAAAGGAACAACGATGGGCAAAGTGAGTATTGTCTCATTTTATAGTGGACCAGTAATAAGCTATCTCACATATGACATAAGTCATATCGCCGGTAATTTCTAAAACCAAAGTTTTCAGGAGTTCAATAATGTATGATTTCTATCTCTATAAAACAATACTAGAATAATTTTGCCCTCAGTATCTTAGGAAGTTAATAAGAAAGGAAACAATGTCATCCTCTTTTTTATGCTAAACTTAGCACACGACCATATTATCTTCCAAATTATTGTTTTGCTTCCGTTTTTGTATTGGGTCAAATATTAAATAAAACATAAAATACATTGTTTTTGGAATGCGAGTTAAAGGAATGTGTGTAATAAATTTTTTAATTCATTACATCAAAAAATTCAAAACTGACAAAAAATGAGATACGTGCTTGTAGAAAATTAACTACTGAATTTATCACTGCGGTCCCCATTTAAAGAGTTAAAATTTTAATAAAGACAGTTAAATAATCTTTTGGGTGAAAAGCTTACTAATTCAAATATGTACACATAAGTTTATGTTAAAAACTGTATCCAAATAAAACATTAGAAGTATGTATACATAATGTATATAAATATCTCTTCTGGTGTATTGACGTTCAGAGCGTTGACATAATACAATCATTGTCATCTACTCTTACCTAACTGACTCCTGTCGTTGGTAATACTACATTCTAAACATAGAATTACTATTAAAATTCCTGAAGACGAAAGAAACTTTAAGCCGTCTTGTCCAAACACGGATCGGCATAATACCAGATTTAAAATTTGGAGCACTGTATTCTTCTAAATTGAAGTAAATAATAAATCACTTTTGAATTTGGAATAAAATTAATAAATGATCGGGACCATAAAAATATCTATGACGGAACTTCAATAACTAAATTGAAAAAACATTTTAAATTTGGAAAAATCATGTTCTTATTTACGCTTTAAGATTTGCGTGTATTTAGACAAATGCCTCATTTACACCAGACGAGTACACTGCCGATTTTAAAATGCAATATTTTGCAGCCATCGGGTGGTTTAAGTGTCATTTCATTAACATATTATATGCTATTTCTCTTTCAATCAATATAATATATGACTTTTTATTGAAATCCGTTGATTTATGTCATGTTTTAATGTTAGAAACGGCGCTAAAATTTAGCCTTTCACTCATACCTTATCTGAAAAAGAATATTGAGTGAAAAAAATATATTAAGTATGTTTCTTTGATTTCAATATTTATTTGTAAAATAAAAATCATTTAAAACAAGTGACACGTTGCAATTCAATTGAAGGCGCTCCAAGCTACAAAAGTTAACCGATTAATTATTAGCAAAAACTTTTTACCATGCATACAAAAAAAAAATACATAATATGTTTTATTTACGTTATTCATAATACATAAACAAAAGCCAATGCCTAAATAATGTGAACAAAATTGACAATATTGCTTTATTTGATCTTCAAATATTCATCTAAATGTTTTCTCATTCGCTTATCCACTTCTAGAGCCCAGTTGTAGCAAATAGTAAAATAGCAAAATACTACCACGATTGATTTAAAATGCAAACAAACAAAAACCAAAACAAGCCAATATGTTTGGATATAATTTATTATCTGAAAAAATATTGGTTAACCTTTTTGAGGTTAATATTAAAAATTCATGAGTACAATATTTGTGATATTACGTCAAAATAGTTTTTTTTATTACAATCCAAACAAACACGATGTCAATACGACAACGTGAATAAATCTATCTTTCTTTTCAATGTCTATTTTCTGATTTATTGTTTAATATAAGAATAATAGATAACATAACAATGCGTCATGCCTTTTACAAATATAATGTTGAGAGTACACAAATAAAACAATTTTTCAGAATTGAGAAACACCAAATCTCTCTTGACGCCTTTACGTTCACAAGGTTTGGTTTTTGACTTTCAGCTGGTCCAAATATATATTTTATAGATACATTTGAGATATGGAGCTTGTGTTTTGTCTTTCTGAATTAATCTAGATTTTAGAATGTTCTTTTCTTTATATAAGAAGCAATTGTAATCGGTTCGATGTTATCATTTTTCAACCCTTACCAATTGAATAGATAGCTTCTGGCCTTGATGTTAATTTTGTATGCCAAAAATCATATTTTATACTACACTTAAAAAGAGAGTGTGATTGACTGTTTCAGAAGCCTGTTGAAACCAGGGCTGTGAAAAAAAGACAACGCCGACTACAGCTTTAAAATATAATCCGACTCTGAAGATTTTCATTTAATTTTAACATATTATTTATATGTAAGCCATCAAATATAATAAATCATCTTTAGTCATCCTAGCACGCAGTGGTAACACTATGGACTATAGGGGTTTGAATACATATCATTAATATTAATCGAAACTATCAACTAAAGATTTTTCCGACTCCGACTCCGGAGAAAACTTCATATTACACGACTCCCGATTCCGGTTCCAAATCCACAGCCGTGGTTGTAACTTCACTGCAATGAGGTTATACTATAGTTAAGAGTCGGGTCCTATGGCGCAGCGGTTATTGTTGTGGGCTTCCGTGCTGGACTTCACGGGTTCGAGTCCCAGTGCGAAGAGAATTTTTTCGATCAATTTATCGATTTCTGTTCGAAGGCATGGGTGTTTTTGATGTCTAAAATTCCCTCCCACTCTATCAGATCTTTTAATAATTGGGTGTAGCGAGAACGATAAGCTAACCACTAGTCCTGTCCTGGCCTTATCCTTCTATCCCTACTACTATCCTTTAATAAGAGAGGTTGAGCAACTAAGTAACAAGCAGTTTTCGTAGAAAAAATCTGTTGAGATATCTCCATTAGGAGCAGTGGCGGCCGGTCAATGTGGCATTGGATCAATGCACCCCTTAGGGAGGTTATATTTCATGAAATAATATTCAAATATAACATTTTTACCATTCACTCATTTTAAATTTTTCATGTTATTGTCTATAATAAATATTTTATTTTATTTTATTTTAGACAGTAAATACATGAAGAATTTAAAATGAGTGAATGGTATAAATGTTTAGTTTGAATATTATTTCATGAAATATAACCGCCCCATACAAGGGGTGCATTGACCGGCCGCCACTGATTAGGTGGCCATATGCTTCACATTGGGAGCGAATATGGATAAAAAAAATATTATGATAAATTTTTCTAGATAACAGAATCAAGATACACACCTAAAATTGGCAGAATCAGACATCTTTTTTTGTGTATCATCGGTGTGTGTATTTACGTCAGTAGTTTTTATTTATTAAATAATGGCAGTGGGACTATTCACAAAATAACCTTTTTGTATCACAGTGATTGGTTTGTCTGCGTTTGCGTTTGTAATTATAAGTTAGTTATGTGATTATGTATTGGAAGAAGTCGGAATTGTAGTCGGTAGCTTTTGAACGACTAAAATATATATTATGTAATTTTTAATATAAATATTTTGTATGCTTTTGGGTGTCAATATTATTATTTAATAATTGAACGGCTTATAATTTTAATAAAACCAACATACAACAGCGAACGGACCATTTAACGGTATTGGAGAGCTGCTGTAACTGGCTTGATCACGTGCTGCTAATGCCTCATGAGAATCTTTTCTTCCGACCGTAGGGATTCTGGCGTTTTCGACAACCGTTGATTTCTATCCATGGGATGTTTTCCGCGGAGCTGGTGGATGACGGTATATCGTGAGAGGAAACAAAGCGATTGGGAGGGGATCATTGGGGTCTGTGTAGTGACCGTATTATGTCCCGAGTAGTGACGGATTACTCCATAAGCAAATGAGGCTCGCGCTTGGGGCTTCCGAATCTTAAGGGCCTCAAAAATGGCTAATATTATATAACCTATATCCTTTTTGTTCAGACTTTTATATTTTTTTTATTATTTTACATTGAATTTTTTGACGTTCCTATGTTATCCGAAAAACAGGGCCTTCAAATTGTATTACACCTGGAGCCTCTCATGTACTTAATCTGCCACTGACCCCAAGTAGAGCAAAAACATTACTATATGTTTTTGATTAACTGCAAAGACATCGCTTTTTAGAGGCATTAATTCATCTTGGTATTATTAAATTGATCTATTTTATTATTTAAGTACATTTCGTTACTTACTCATTTACTTTTTTATGACATCTTTTATGAATATCTAAAAATGGTACTATGTTTTATTTTGCAAACTTTCTGTGATATCTAGTCTGTTCCGGTAACAGAGACCAAGGGAGATCGTGCATCTTTACGAAAATAAGGTCGCCTTATAAATAGTGTACACGCAATAAAATGTGTTATTGTAATGCTTCGCACAGGACGGATAAAGATGAGAAATGAAGCTGGAAAGAAGAAGGATAGTAATACATGTTATGACTAACGCATTCGCACGCGTCCCGTTTTTAAAATAGCCAAGAATCGGGCGTGCACACGTGTCAGCGGTACGTGTAGCAATATGGCGTCGCACAAGTGCAGTGCTGGCCGTATATGGCGGCGTGGGGAAAATTATGCGAAATTTATTATTACAAAAAAAATGTCAGATAGTGTCTTAAATCTTTTGTGACACGAGTTGAATTATAAAGTGATAATTTTTTACAACTGTTCCTGCGTTAAATTATTAATCATTTGTCTATTATTATTAATTACTCAATTTCATAATAGAAAAATGATTATTGCTTTAATGGTTTCGGAATACTAAACACTTTTGAATACTTATTTTAAAAAGAAAAAATAAAACAAATCTACATTTAACAATTACTATTTTCTTTAAGATTTCGACTGAAGGTGCTTGGTGGAATTTCAATATTAAATTTAAATCGTTGAAATTATGTACATTCACACAGATTTTGTCATTAACGACCTGGGTTTCGCCGGTCAGCTCAAGTTCATCCGTGCACTTGAACTTCTGAAGATGCCGAAAGGCGAAACCCCGTCGTTAGTGACAAAATCTGTGTGAATGTACATAATTTCAACGATTCAAATTTTATTACTCTTTTCAACCAATGTAATATAAAATTATAACATAAAATGAATTTAGTACTTTTACCCATGTTTTTATTTATTTTGATAAGATGTTGAAATCAATTATGGTATAATAAGATAAAATCAAATTCATTGAAAAACGTAAACACAATATACCGACATTATTTTTATTCGATCAAATTTAACTAACACGGCATTAAGCTATAAGTGTCACATTAAAATACTTTTATATCTTAAAAACCACGACACGCCGTGCATGAAACCCTCAATGCCTTTAATGTTTTTCAAAATAGATAATGCCAATGCACCAAATATTTTGAAATAAGGAAATCGTCCGAAACTATCACTATACAGTATTTTTAAAGTTATTTGAGAATTACTCGAGGAAAGTTTGCTGTGATAAAGTCTGCTTTTTAGTTGATTTATATTCTCTATCCGCAGGAATCTGCAAAATGACAGTAATGTAACTTTCAAACAAAATCTACGTGGCTGACATGTCGGAATGATTTGAGTTGTTGGTTGGTCCCGTCCAATGTGGCGGATTATCTTATAAGCGAATGAGGTGTGCGCTTGAGGCATCAAAAATGGCTTATTTAATACAATCCACATACTTTTTTTCAGATTTGAATATATTTTCATTATTCTACATGTTTTTTTTTACACGTTTTTATGTTATCTAAAATTTTATTGCGCCTGTAGCCGCTCGTGTGCGTAATCCGCCACGGTTCCCTTCCATTATCGATCTGTGTATGTAAAATATCTGCAAAATTAACAATTTGGTAGAGCTAAACCGCAGTGCCTTTTTATAAATTGGCTGGTGTGCAAATGAGGAATCAAAACTTTAAGTAACGCCATTCACTTCTGGGGATATCGCAATTATTGTGAGTATTTTAAATGATATTTTCACCTGTCGGCACTGCAAAAAGATGGGCACTAAAATGCCAGTAGCGCCGCGTATGATCCGGAAAGAGGAGGACAGTATTACGAGAATTTAACGCGAGATTATTTCCAATAAACGCGGCTGCCCAACAGTTTATTTCTGTCAACGGTTCAGGCACCTTAATAGGGCACACTACAAGAGACGCGCATTCCGCCACATGGCACATGCTCGCTCTTCGGCATCAATTATAATGTACACAATTAATATTAGTGCATCTTTGTACATTGTCCAGACCGACATTACATATTTTGCAAACCAAACGATCACATGGAATCCAAATAGAATTATCAAAACGAAGAATGGCTTCCAGATAGTTTTGGCAAACGAACTGTTCACGATTTTTAACATTAAGTTATTGCATTCAATTAGTGAATCAGTCGCGTACAAATTTGTTTTTTTTCGTAAATTATTATATGTCATCAACAACGTTCCCTCTAAGCATCAATTTGAAAGCCACGAGCACTTATTCCGGGTTGGCGCGCACTGATTAAATTTTAATAAAACTAATTAACAGAAATAAATTAGATATTGAACATTTAGATTCTACTAGAATTAAATTCGTATGATTTATAGGAACAAGAAATTGATCTTAATGAAGTATATAATATCAGAAATAGTTGTAAGGAACGACATAAAAAGATAGAATTTTTGTAAACAAATTAAAAAAATATATGTTAAATTTACTAGCGACTGATTAATTTGTATCATTCTGCTTATTTTCTTAATTTGTGCTTGATTTTATTTTATGTAAAAACATAGAATCACCAAAATATTTATTTTATTATGAAATGATAGTTTTATTTATAATGCAAATTAAAACACGAAAAAATACATTTTTTTATATAAAATATGACAAATTATGCCGCGCATTTGTTGGATTGGCCCGCGCATCTTTTGAATCTTCCGCGAAGCTAATCATTTATCTTTGAGGGCTCCCTCAACTTGGACTCATCATATATTAAGAAGTAATGCGTACACTAGCCGTAAAATTAATTACATAAAAATATATAATATAACAAAAGTCTTTTAAAAAAATGTAATTGATTAGTGTAATATTTTTTTTTTGTATCAAACTGCTGAAAAAAACAGTTAAATTTTTCGGAAGGTGAATTGAAACGTCAACCAAACAAATCAGTAAACATAATTAAAAAATTTAATTGACATACATATTATTAGTGAACTTGATAGGACCTAACATTTAAGATTTATGGAAACAACTAGGTTACTATGATACTTCTCCAATAGTCCGCTGTATGGATAAATAGCACTACTTTTCTAAACTTATCTAGTAACATCTTATTTTAAAAAAATAATTGAACACTAACTTTAAAGCTATCTACATATTTATTATACTATATGAGCTTAGTCGTTTCATTTTCACAACGTCAAGTAGCCCTTTCAATATATTATGAAGATGTTTAAATACGTTCTAAATTTAAAATTCGTAATTCTCATATTGGTATTAATAAAATCAAACAAAAAGTTTATTTCTTCGACAGCGATAATTGAAAAGTGATGGTTTCCAAATTTAAAATCTTCTAAAAAGTAAAACAGTATAATTTTTCAAATTATTACAATAGTCATTCATGTGATAATTAAACGAAACTATGTTCCAAATTTAAAAATAAAAACTCAATGGATTTATTTGTATTATTTCGTCAGCGGTATTGTTACAAAATAAAGAACAACAAATTTTAAATTAGGAACTTTCCAAAACGCAGCTTCGATTCAAAGTAATATTGGTAAATTCTAATGAACAGTTCGTCTTTCGGAAGTGTTATTTAGATATTTTTTACTCGCATATTTTTGGAATTAGAAACTTTAGATCTGAGTGTGGTAGTGTGGTGATTTATGTGAAAGATGCACGCGTAAGGTATGTACACGCTTATTCTCATGCATTTCTTCATAGTGTTTATTAATAGTATTTTATGTCCGGCTCGATTACAAAAATATTTCACATACAAGCCTCAGTACTTACTCTATGTCTCAATTTATACCGTTATGGGTACGCTATTTAAATTTTGATAGTGTTGAAACATTACTTTTAAATATCAATTATTCTGATAGAATAAAAGATATTCGTATGTAAATTAAAATCTCTCTGTGTATATAATTAATATGTCACATCTGTAGTGACATCAGTAACAGTTTTATTAGTTTGATTTTAGTCAAATCATGGAAATAATCATTTTTTGTAATTGGTAGCTGCTATAGGCTGGCAATACGTTAACAAGATACTAAGAGTTATTCGCGATGTGGCGGGGAAGGGTTGTTTTTTTTGTCAAAGGATTCGAATGTTAAATAATAAATACACTCATATGATGTTATGTAAAGAAACGGCTGTATCTCTTTTATTATGCACCTGAAATACATGTGTTTTACGGTAATTTTCCAAATATAACGAATTCTTTTGTTTTATACTAAATTTAAACTATTTGCAGTTGATCTGAAACTTTTTTTAAAATTTAAGAAGGAGGCTTTGTCTTGGCCATACCTGATTGGTAGTAAATAATAAAATAACAATGTTTTAATTTTTACTTACGAGACTTGCCAAAAATATTGTCGATAGTTATACCATCGTCGATGTATAAGTTTTTTCTCGCTTATATTTACTACATTTAGATATATCCAGGGGTGGGGTGGAGGGGGCTCGGGGTGGCTCGGAGGGGCTCGCGCAAGCCCCTTGTTAAATTTTGGCGCGGCCGGCGAGCCCCTTGTTAAGATAAGAAAGTCATTCGTCTCAGATAAAATCAGTACCTAACTGCAATTTCTGTAGATGATTAAAGTTTATTATGAAACAAGACTTGGTTGCCCTTTATTTTTTTTCAAAAAATACACTGACTTCGGCTGCAAAATAAAAGAGACCCTAGCTGACCGCTTGTGGCTCGCGGGCCACGGTTTATGGATCATCTATATTCCACGGCTTGAAGGCATTATAGATGAGATTTACCGAGCCTCTTGTTAAGATATTGGCAGCCCACCACTGGATATATCATGTAAAAAATATATTTAAAACAATAGGTATACATATAATAATGACAAAAATAGCTACAACTACAATGTATTAACTTCATTAAAAACTTAGCAGCTTTAAAAAAACATACATTTAATAATTAAAACACTAATTTGCATAAACAAAAATAATTCGGAGCACATGCTTTATTTTTTTGTCTATATCTGCTACCATTAGGGTCTACTACATTCGAACCTCAGGCAAAACATTTGGCAATTCGACAATCTATTTATAATTTAAATTCATTATTATTATTATTAAAGCACATGTTTTAATTATCAAATAATATGCATTCCTAATATTATTTAATATGCGTTTTAAAAACATTAAATTTAATTATAAAAAATGCCATCGTTTGATTACAACAATGTAGGCAGGAGTGCATCTGTGGCCCAGTAGAAATTACTCAGTGTGATCCGGTAGATTTTGGTATAAGTCCTGGTAAGTTTACCGTATAACAAATACGTTTTTTTTCTCTTCCCTTTTAATGTTGATCTTGAGTGACTTTTTTAAAATATCCATAAAGTTTCTCTCATATAATTAAAAATAATTTATTATGCATATGACCATATGTAATAAGTTTTTTTCGTTATATTTTTTTTTATACCCATTATTGTTTTTATTGAGAAGTTTACAGCAAGGAGCATAATATATATGCTTTTTGTGTGAAATTATCGTTAAATTAACGTGATTGTACGGTTGCAAGAAATCGTTGTTAGCTAATAGATTTATGCTAAATTGTTGGATTGATGAGGATAAGAAAGATTGAAAATATCACACAAACTGTTATTATTTCTAGAGTTTTTTTTTTAATAGTATGATTATATTTGTTTGCTTTGTTTCGATTCTATAACCCCCTCCTTGCTTCCCTTAAAAGGAAAAAAAAACCCAAACTCCATTTTGTAATTTCATAATTTAAAAATGTTAGAATCAATCTTGCTTCATTACGCAAACTTTGCGATAGTAAGTCTGAGGATGCCTTTTAAAGAGGCGAAACACGTGTCACAGTTAGTAGCACTATTATTATATCATATTATTATATCATCACACTCCGTAACGCAGATAAGAAGAACAAAACATTACTATTCGGTCAAAGCGTTATGATTAATTAAAATAAACCGTTTATTTTAAATACAATTTATTATAAATCACATATATGGTGATAAACAACGTCTAGTTTTTATTATTCATTATGTGTTTCTACTAAGAAGGTATTAAATTATATTTTTTGTCTTAATATTTATTATAAGTGTCTACCGTTTTTTTTTTATGTTGTTGCAGACCGAACTCAAATTCGTACAGTAATAGTTTATTACATTATCCCAAAGAATAATAAATGTACCCGCCCACACGTAATCGGAATATAATTAAAGCTCTAGAAGCAATGGAACAAGTTACAATATATTAACATATAAGTAGTCACAGGTCACAGCGGATAAATAGTTTTTATTGCTTATAAACATGACTCAAAAATACTCTCCAAGAATTGCGCCGTGCAAACCGGAATTTGGAATACTTTTCGTTGTGAATCATTGGGATTTCATTAGACAAAAATGAAACAAAGTGGTTGCTTAATGCAGACTCAGATCTTGAGATAGATATTTTTTTTACGTAGTGGTAATGGTTTTTCGATGTACAAACAGGTTAATGATATTATTGTATTACGCGTTCGGTTTTGATTCACATGCTGACGTGTTCATGGAATAATTAACACTAGAAACCGGCGGATAAATATTCTAGCACTATAAATGTGTTTTATTAAATATTAATTCGTGAAATATTGTTTCGATTCCACTTATTATTTTATTGTAAAATAAGTTTGTTATTACATATTGATTATTTTAATTTTATATTTTTAAAAATATATTACTTCAAAAGATACTCATTAAGGTAACATTAAAATTTGGTCGTTAAGGAAATTCTTAACGACTTATTTTATAATTTTTAAATCAGGGCTGTGGAGTCGTGTAAAAAAAAGACGACTCCGACTCCAAAAAAATATTTCAATAATTTTATTTTAACTTACGTATATTTACCCATCAGATCATCTTTTGTCAGCCTAGCATGCAGTGGCAATACTATGGACTATTGTGGTTTTAATACACATCATTAAATATTTTTTTGTAAATATGTGTCTGACTCGTAAGATTTTTCCGACTCCAGAAAAAACCTTCGATTCCACGACTCCACGACTCCGACTCCGATTCATTCCACAGCCTGGTTTTAATATATGTATATACTTAGCTGTATTTAGTATAAGAATGATTGCTTAAAATAAAAAAAACAAATGTCACACTTTTTTATACAACGAGTGGCATAGTAATTATTATAATTTGACATTGAAACACTGTTTTTTAATTATGTTTTTAAATATCTTCAAACTCAATAATTATAAATATTATTTTCTTCTAAATTTACTGTATCATGTTTTAAATAGAATATTTCGCAGTGAAATAAAAAAAAAGCATGTACATGATACTGTATTGTTGCCACTCTCATTTCCTATTGATATAATAAAAGGTCTTTTCTCAACATTTGGCGATTAAATAATCAATGAGCTGGTCGCTGATAAATCGAGTTTACAAGAAACGTATTCAAAACCCACATGCCAAGTATTTCTAGGTTATTCATAACATCTAAAAGTATTTGTCATTACTTTCCTCTGAATGCGTTGTAACACTGTACAATATAATCATAATATTCGCAAAATTTATAAGGACAATGCTTCCAATTGAAAATCTATACACTTAATTAAATATTTTTCGGTCCAGGCTTTAAGATCCAACGACTAAATAAAAGGATGGATGGTCATCTTTCAGCTCATTAGTTAAGGATAAATTACCAAAATTACAAAGACGCGATGAAAATAGCTAAGGTAAAAGAAAGGTGCGAGTAACTAACTAAAAGGCATGCCACCGATTACTTTACTGACTGAAGAGGCATGAGAACCCTGTAACGACTTCAACCTAACCTTTCTCACAAGTGTGTATTAGGGAATCTGAAGTCTCGGCTTTTTATGTTCCGGGACACAAAACTAAAATTTTCATGTCTCAGGAAATTCTCGCGTCCCGACACTGTAGTATTTTTCGAAATAAACGAATATTATTATGTGTGAACAATGACGGTAACTTTTATTTAAAAAGTTGACAAAATTGAATCGTTTATTTTGCCGATGAAACCATTTCATTTGAAAAACAAAACATTTGGTCAGTAATTGTATGGTTATTATTGAAAACTTGCATCTGTCATACGTACGTACGGTGGTAATATTTTATTTTATTAAATAAATGGTAGATTATTATTTTGTTTATCATTTCCGCTCCCAACGTAGAGCATATGGACTCCTAATGGAGTTTATCTCAACAGAAGTTTATCTACGAGAACTGCTTGTTATTCAATTGCTCAGTCTCAAGAGAGTACGAATAGAATGATAGGGCTAGGACAGGACTAGTGGTTAGCTAATCGCTCTCGATATGACCCGTTTATGGGATTGGATAGGTGGGAGGGGGGAATTCAAAACATCACATACATTCATGCCTTCTAACAGAAATTCATAAATCGATTGAAAAATCAATTTATAAAACTGTCCGTACTGGGATTTGAACCCGTGACCTCTTTAACCGTTGCCGACGACGTTGACCACTCCACCACACAGGCGGTATGGTAGATTATAAAAGTTTTTTTACTGCCTTCCGAAATGTAAAAATAAATGTTCTCAAGATATTGAGATTCTTAAAAAATATTTTCATTGAATGAATAAATTCTATTTTATTCAATTTCATTAAAAAATAAACAAGTTTCGGGTTGTTGTATTCAAACGTTCCGGGAACTAAAATTGGCATAAAACGTTAATTTCCCGGGAATTTATTCTCGGTTTATGTCAACGCAGAATCCCTAGTGTGTATGTATTATAAAATGATCCTTAACACTATCAAAGACGAGTATTGTAGTTATAAGTAAAATATATATTGGAAATTTGTCAAAAGTTAATCACAAACTATTAATCGAAATGCTGTTAAAATATTTAAAAATAATTCTTAAAGAATGCCTGTGAAAATAAGACCCAAGTCAAATTTAACCTTCTAAACTCAAGAGCGCCGATCCATTGACCCGCAGACACTGTGCTAAAGTTAAAGGTCTCATTGTGCCAACGTACATATGTACCAAAATTTTATCTACTTTGTAAGCCAATTATTTAGTTACATCTCAAATAAAAATACAATTTATTATTTAATGTAATTAACAATTACATTTTGTCTGGAGATAAAAGAATCAGAAATTTGTTATTTCACTGAAAATGTATATTATTGAACAAAATCAGCGGAAAGATATAAAAATTGTTTAATTTACAGCGATTGCTTAAATTACACGAAACTCTTTTTTTTTGATACGGGTTTACTAAAAAAAACAAATGATTTGTTCCAATACGATTCTCATAAACAAAAAGCACAGAAGCATAAAATGGAATTAATTCCAAGAAGAAATTAAATAATAAAATACCGCAATAAGAAACAAAAGGCTTTATTAGATCCTAACACATTTCTAATGATGAACGTGATTTATGTCCAGTCCCTCAGCAAAGTCCCCTTAATCAATCAATAATACATAACACATATCGTATTAGAATGTAGAATGACGGAAATATTAATTTTTAGGTAGTATGTCATACGATAAGAATAATGCTTTAACTGTAGATGGATTTTATCATTTTCTATTCTGACCAATAACCAAAATTAAGCTGTAAGGTATCCCGGCCGTCGTCTAAAATAATGGAAAGCAGTTTATGATATATTATATTTTCAGATATAATCTAAAATGTAATTATTAAGAAAATAAAATAAAGAATTGTTCTTCTATATCATTTTAGCGAGCTCCTCGATCAAATCAGAGCCTTACTGCAATTTTTTGACATATATTATTATCAACGACAGTTAAAGTAGTTATCGTTTGAAAGATGGAAAAGGTCGAAAATTTACCAAAACAAACAGTACCAATTTCTGTGTCAGTGTCGGAACTCTTCACGTTTGCAAACTGATTGATATAGGAATATATTTGTTCAGCTATTGATATTAATTGCTTTGTGTTCCATTACATACGTAAAATATGTAGCATTCGATTGGTTTTATAATTATTGCATATAATTGTAGAAGAATAGTTAAAAAAAAAACAGAACATCGCGAATAGCTCTGGGATTATGCGAGCCCTTTGTTATCATTTTTTGAAACATGGATTTTACTTCAAATTTGTTACTAAGATTATATTATACTTAAGATTATATTTGTTATAATTTTGTTTTAAAATACAAACTTTGATATATATTATATTCGCCTAGAAAAATGTTCGTTTTTTGTTAGACATTTGATATTCTCACTGTTAAAAACTACAATCATTTATTAAAATTAATTTCAAAAATGGAAAAGTCGCCATTGTTCTAATATTATAAATATTTTATAGTTGATAAATCGAAAGAAGCATGACTCAGCGATTGATTCAAATAAAGAAGAAAAATAAAATAAAAAATATGGAACATAATTTCGGGTTCTACTGTTTTCAGATTTGCGGAATACATTACGATATAATAAGATGGCGCCGAGGCGGTGTGTTCATAAATGCAGACATATAACATGTCCGTGATGTCTCTCGTTAAGTCTGAATAAACCCTCGAATTATTTTGTGGATTTAGAAATCCTTAAACGATGCGTTTAGCTGCAATATTCCACTGATCACTCCTTGCAGACGCTTGTTATTAGACGATAGTTTAATATTACCGCGAATAAGGCTGTCTGCTTTCAAATCCAGACCCGAATTCTTTGAAACCATTCCAGTGGTGGTACCAAATATACTGACTGATTTTTTTTTTGATTTAATTTTGTTGATCAGAAATAACTTTTAAAGACTAATTGAGTTTACAGAATTCGTATTAGATAATCAGGTAGTTCGCTAACCACCATCTCATATGATCAATATAACATACATATATTTTTTATCGAGCTATTTTTTGCTAATATTCATGAATGTGATATAAAAGATTTACACACAGTGTTCAATTAGAGCTCTAAATGACTTGTTTTTAAGTGATGATTATTAACTATATTATTAAAAAAACGGATTCATTAAATTCAACGTATTTTTATATGGAAATATCGTGATATTTCTTATGGTTTTATTTATCATTACAGATCTCTACTCCCAATAGCATATAGACTTATATATGAGCTTATCTAGATGGAAGATGTTCAACTAGAAATAGTTGTTACTCAGTTGCTCAACCTCGCCTTTTCGATGTTCGTAGAAATCTAAAAATATGGCTAGGAAAGAACTAGCGGTTAGTTAACCTTGATTTCTGGTCTTCGTTTTTTGGATCGGATGGACGGGAGGTAATTTTAAACATCAAATGCGTTCGAATATAATTCCATAAATCGATTAAAAAATTAATTTATGACATTGTGTGCAGTTGGGTTCGAGCCCGTGAGCACCGCAACTAAGGCTAACGACGTTGACCATTCGACCGAAACCAAAACATTTGTGATTTGCAACTGCATGCGTTTTAGTAAACTAGGACATTGGTAACATCTCAGTTGATTGCTTGTAATTCTAATTTTACCGTACTCCGTTCATCTCTTCACGTCATGATATTTTCCCTTCCACCAACATTTTGGTCTTACATTACAGTTTGCTACATAAAAAAAATATTTATTTTTTACCTCTCCATCTTTCGCGTCACGTTTAATTTTGAGATTGACTATAGTTTAGGTTATCGGGTTTATGGAAGGTTTTCAATGAGTAATAATCAAAAATAATACATAGATATTGTATAGAAACGGCACTGTGTTCAGTCAAACATATTTTCTTCAAGATTTATTTTTTACTCTATCAAGTCGATTGTAATGTTGTTTTATCGAGTATGTAAATCCTATCAAAAATATAGGACCGCCTTTTATAGATTTTTTTTTTAAATTATTAATAATGGAAATACGGTTCAGCGCGCCGGAATTAGTGTATTGGTAATGTAAAATATTTAGTGTAGTGTTGGTATGATTACTTTATAAAGTAAAATACTTAAATAGAAAGGATCGTGTGACGTGTCATAGATGTGCATCGGAGCGTATCCTTATCACAAGGACGATAAAGGTTAATGAAGCGAAAAATTTTACATAAGACTTAAATTCGATGAAAATATTGAAGGATAAGATAACTTTCAAGTAAAAATACACAAACACTTTGGGTGGATACTCCATGAAATAGGTTAGTATCTTTTGAACGAAATTTCCTTTGAGCAAAAGAGGGTCATAATTGTGAAGGTTTAAGTACTTTTTGAAATTCTGATGCAGGCGAATGAAAATTAAAAAACAAATTGTTTATTCAAAGGTTAACTTATCTAAAAATCTTTAATATACAATAAGCAATCGGAATTTTCGAAGTGTGCAAATCATCGAGTCAATAATAATCACCGAATCGCAAACTTCGTTTTTGCTATGATCAATCCATTAATAAAAACGTAAAATTCCTTTGTACTTTATTCCACTTTATTTACTAGGCCAAGACCGGTTTCGCTCATTGCGAGAATTGTCAACTGAATCAGTTGAACGAATCAGCTGAGAATTCAGATGACAATGCTCGCAATGAGCGAATCCGGTCCTAACCTATTAAATAAAGTGTAATAAAGTACAAAGTAATATTGTATTTTTATTAATATATTGCCTTTCCATCAAGTATTGACAGTGAACACCCTAAAATATGATCAATCAATTTTTCCAACAATTTGTGACAGTTAAATCTTAACCCTTTGAGTGGTGAGTTAATTTTTACTAAATTAGGTTTTTTTCTTATATTTTGATTATTTGTAGTATTGCCACGCACAAAAATATAAAAACCTTTTTTTTGGATACGGACAAATCTGGGAAGAATATAAGTTATTATTTCAAAAAGTAAATATTTTTTTAAAATTATAAAACTCATAGTTAAAAATGTAAACTAGTTCATTATTACTTTTGAATATTTTACTAGAAGCTATTACTTCGCTTTTGCGTCAAGATCTTTTTTGCTCTCATTTGTCTGCATGTGCCGCTCTACAGACGTCGATTCCAGAAAGGAATCGATCCCAAATAGAATTTTACGCTCAATATTATATGGTTACCGATTTGTTTACAAATGTTACCTTTTTTTAAAAACATTTTCTTCATTTGCTATGCAAAATAAAAATAATGTGGTGGCCAAAAGTCACTGGTGGATGTGTCTAGTATCTATACCTGAAGAAATAACAAAAATTCAATTAAAAATATGAGAATTGCAATCGATAATAGATGACAAGCTACTCCAACGCACGGGTACGTTGATACACATCTTATGATGGTATATTTTCATATCATATTTTTTGAGACTTAATATACAGTATGTTCCACGAAGTTACATAACTCTGCCACTGGCCAGATTAATATCAGGTAGCACAGCGTGACCATCGGATAGTTTCCGAATAGACCGGGTATTAGTAATTCACAACTCATCTCTCATGCAAATTATTGTTATAGAACCCGGCTACTTGTGCCGGGTAAACACGGCCACTGCGCAACAAAGAATAACAGGGTTCGATCCTCCCTTGTAATAACACCCAGGGTTTCGCCCCTCGCAATCCCGCCCTGGGCGATTTATTAAAACTGTACATAATGCCATATTAGAAATTCACTCATGTACGTTGCATGATTTATTACAGAGTTTCCCAAACCTAAGCACTTAGTTTATTTTTTAGGTTGGGTAATTCAATCATAAAAAATGTAATCCGAACACTTTTTATTTATTTAATAATTATTTTTAAAACGTATCACATACAAAAACAGTCAAACTTGGTTATTAAATAAGGGATCGACCAAATTGGCTCGTTATAAGCAATACTCGTAATATCAGAGGATATGTATTTTTAAATGCTTACAAACATACCTATCACATAAAGACATTAAGTATCTGGGGCGGTCAGATAACACAATTCAAACAAAAATGTGTCGCAACTCAAACAATTCAAAAAACAAGTGTCGCAATTCAAACAAAAATACACGATAAGAAATTATATTTACACCCCCGTTAACACACATATTACATTTTTCTGAAAATCCACTTTACTTATAAAATTCATATTTGTTTCGTTGTTTTCACTCTCATTGTTCTTAAAATGTCTTCTCAAACAATTCAACCCATTTAAAGACTCTTGGTTTTTTTTTTCGGTATTCCCGAGAAGTAGCTCGTTACAAAAGTTAATAAATGTATGGAGGAAACCATAATCTAAAATATCAACGAATGTTTCCTCATAACATCCGAGATCGAATAACCTAGTTCGACTGTATGCATATATAAAGCTTTTATTAACCGTGATGATTTTGAGTCATTAAATCGCAAATCTTCTTGATATCAGACACAATATGGGTGATTTGAATTCTTTTAATATTTGATAAAGTGTTGAGCCCTCTTCCTGCACTTAGACTTAGTTGCAGCATAATAAGAAAATTCCGCTTCGCATAAATAGGCCGTAGAAAACGAAAGTAAAAAAAAATGTTTAAAATAAAAATCGTTGATAGAATCAATAAGTTTTTTCATAAATATTGTGGTTGAAAAATTAAATATTTCAAAACAGTTGTTTTCAAGGTATGAAGTCGTTTCAAGAACACCTATTCAGGTTCCATGGAACACTTGTTTTCCACGAAACATAGTTTGGAAAACCCTGATGTATATTATATTGGTCCGGCGACTTCGGTTAGCTTAAATATATTTTTATTTCAAAACAATATGAATTCTGTACGATGCTATATTTTCATTCAATTACATTTTTAAGTACACCGTCCCAAATATTTTCTTTGCGGGTCATATAATATCATACAATATAACATAAATGAAGAGCAATTTTAAGCCTATAATACAACATCTCATTCGAACGATTGATGCATTTAAGAGGACCAGCGTACCCTTTCTACGATTTATTGGTGTCCAAACACTGACTGGGCAATAAATCCTTTACAATGATACTCAATACATGTTTATGCGAATATAAAAAAAAATATTGGTATTAAATATCACCACTATCGTAATACAGGAAACTATCACGTTCGGGGGATAAAGTGTTAAGCCTTAATAACCAGGCACTGTAATTGTCCGGACACTAATAGATCCAGGAATATAACCGCAGTTTTTTAATTTCGTCAGAAATTCGTTAATTTACAGACATTTGTAAAATTTAAAACATTAAAATTTTTATATGTTATATGACATCGTTTGAAAACATATTTCATAACGAGGCAAATTTTATCTAATTTATTTAAAAACATATCATAACAATATTTATGTATCATTAGCTTAAGCCTAAAATAATTCGTTTTTTTATAATTATGCAGTAAAGTTTTCAAATAAACGGAAAGACGATATGGATCTATCATCGGTAATAATTCAATTAACATAACCACATAAACGTTAGAACAAATTAATTCACAATATGTTTTGACTTTTTAATGGCGCAAATTTATATTTCATCGACGTTTTGAAATAGTTTGCAAATTATCTTCGTTTACAAAATACTATTATACATATTTAACATAACAAAATTGCACGTGTTAATATGTGTTTTTTTTTAATTTCCGATAAATGTTCCCGTTACATTATGGATATTCACTATCGATATTACAATATCATATAAATACATTTATATCGATTAATTTGTATATCTGTAAGGCACCCCACAACAAAGCAAACTCAAAAAACCAGAGCTGTGGTGTCGGAGTCGTGAAAAATGAGCGGCTCGAACCATTTAAAAGAAAATATTTAATGATATGTATTCAAACCACAATAGTCCATCGCGTTGACGTTGCATGCTTGGCTGACTAAAGATGATCTGATGGAATACATATATATAAGTAAATATGAAATTATTGAAAAAATTCTTCGTAATATGGTAAAAATATCAACGTATTTCAGTTCTACAGTTTTTTGTAGAACTGAAATAAGTTGATATTTTTACCCTATTAAAATAAAGTCTACCAACTAAATGCCAAATCAATAAACAAATTCTTCGTAGTCGGAATCGGAGTCGTCTTTTTTTACACGACTCCACAGCCCTGCAAAAAACATAAAAAAACATTTTTTCTAGCTCTTTTTTTCTTAACTCAACCCATTTTATACTCACAGTACAATATGTAGTTGTAAATATTTAATAAAGTGAATCACGTGTACTTCTAGTTGCGAAAAATAACGTTATTAATTTGATGTATTATTCAAATACCATAATATAATGTTACCGTACTTAGTTGTCTTACCTCTGTAATTATATTTAAATTCTAACAAGGACAAGTTATTTATTTTATAGACAGTATGCATAAGATAACTCGTTTGAATAATTCTTTTTTTAAAATACATATATGGCATAGTATACCTTCAAATTAATTATTAAAATAAAAGCAGAGTTATCATAATAGGTATACTTAATACCAACATAGAATGCTTTTTTATGTTTGAAGTTGGTATCATAAAAAGTAGCTACGTATGAAGCATTAATTATTGTTAAATGAAGTGTTATGCTTCCCAAGTTTTTTTTATGGCACAAATAAAAAAGTCGTTGCACAAGATTTCATTTGAGCACATTATAATCTAAATCTTAAAGTCTGATTTATTTGAGAAAACGTCTGATTAATTTAACCGCTGCCTTAAAAAAAGCATTATGAATTTCTTCATTACGAAATGTTTTATTTTTTTATTTTTCAACCGACAACAGATACCTACATTAAAACTTGTTTAATGTTCTCATATTGCATTATTTTTAAGAACAAATGTCTTTAGCTTGGAAATAATTGAATAATACTAGACGTAACCTTCACTACGACATATTTATTACTAGAGCCTTAAAACTTACATGTTATTTATCCATAGATTCACATAATAAGCTACGAGCAATGTTTATAAAACGGCAATTTCAAGAACAAAACAACCGGTATTTTATTATCAATTTAGTAAATACTTTTAGCGTTTTTTTATACGTACACTTACATTTCGACTGTGGAAAGGAAAAAGGACGTAATACACACATAACAAATTTTACACGGGGCACAAAAAAAGATTTTGGGTCATAGGCAAATTATGAAATATACACCACTTTTAAGTGCACGGAGACTTGTAAACTAGTGCTCAATTGACTTCTAATCTAATTTGAATTTAATTAATTGTTTAAGAAATTTAATTAATTATTTTATTACTTGTAGTTATACCAATTCTATTTGATGAAACTTTATAATATCTATATATTTTAAATTATTATTTATTGTTGCCTATGAAATTGTTATAAAAATGTATCTTAACTGTATCATTTTCGGTGTGATGCAGAAGGATAAAAAAAAAGTTTATCGAATAAAAAAAAAATGTTTAAGAAAATCTTACTTTTAAATCTTCTTTCCTGGATGCAATTTTCATAGGCACTTCTTTTTTCAAACATATAAGCTAAATTTAGATACTAATTCGGCATTTGCAGCTTACATCCTTTTGATAAAACGTGTATTAAGTTGTGTACATTGAGATTATCGGCACAAAGCTGTTTTGAAAAAACTGTGAGTTACGTCCTTTTTCTTTTCTACAGTCGATTTTGTTTTTTTAATCTCTCAACTGGATACTCCATTGACATACGGATCGGTTGAGAACGCATAACAATATCTTTAATTTAAAAAAAATATCTTTCTTAAGAATCGCAGAATTTTACTAAAAATAAAACAATATGTAATTTTGGAAAAATAAATGAAATGACATATTTCTACAATCTCATTTTTTTTTACTTTCAAATGCATTTGACGAATTTGAGAATATGCGAAGAAAAAAAATCAATTCCATTAATTGTTTATGCGTGATGTTTTGATAATTGTAATATTTCAGTTAGGTTATTTTTGCACCAGGTCCGAAATCGCCTAAAGCAGTGGTGGGGAACTCGCGGCCTTTTGGCCACTCTGGTACGGCCTTCTGGCCAATTCTGGAAAAACGAGATTTGGTATACGAAAAAAGTATACCAAATTGAGGATTTCAAATTTCTCGGTGAGCTAAAAAAAATGAATGAATGCAGCCTTTAGAGAAGAAAAGGTTCCCCACATCTGGCCTAAAGGATGATTTTAAAGTAACTGCATTTTTAAAAATACCAGTATTGGTAACAAAAAAAATAGAATATGAATTTAGTTAACTTTCACTACATAAACTCTTAGTGGAGTATCTCTATTGCTGCTGTTTTGCGAGTACAGGTTAACTTTGACATGGAATCACCACAGCAATCGGCTAAGAAGAATATTTTGTGTTTGTTTTCAATCATCATGTCGAGCATTTCAAATAAGTTATTCTACGAAAACTCTTTGTTATTAACTTAAAAAAAGGTAATGATTGAATAATGGAGTTACTAGTAGTTTGCTAATTGGATAAGTGAATGTAAACATTATAAACACCCATGCCTTTGAAAACAAATGAATTTAAAAATCAATGTGTAAAACTTATTCGGCCGAACAACAAAATCTGACTACAGGACTGACGATATAATAAAATAAATTATATTGTACAATCCTGTCCAGATATTTTACAGAATGACTAAAATTACGGTACGCCAGCAACATCATATTGTTGAACATTAATTGGGCAAAGTAAATCCGCGTGACGCAACTGAGGCAGAGCCGCAGCAGGAGCGGGGTAATGCTTTACACGAATACCTATAAATAATATTATTCATCTATAACACTTGATTCGCCTGGAAATAATAATTATTACCCATTCCGTGACCGACTGTACGTCGAGGATTAAACTACTTACCTGCTTGGCACTCTTTAACCCTACTTGGACCGTAACAGGATCGTTACCTCGTTATTAGTGTATTGAGTCAAAAGATGAAATCATTTTGGAAATTTAATTATTTGCTTATTATCATTCATAATTCACGAGAAATTGTGGCGTACGATAAATCTATTTAAAATATTTTTATATAACCCTTTCGGAGGCGGATGTGTTATTAATATATCAGAATACCCCATTGAGAAAAAAATAGAAATAAAACTGTATGAAAGTTAAGAATTAAATGAACTAAGACGATGAAATGCGTGCAGGCGGTGTACCCCACACAATCTTTTTACAGACAGACATAAAAACTATCTATTATTTTAAAATGTACTCACATGTCATTAAACTAAAAATGAATGTCAAATAAATGCTATCGACGAGGAAAGGTTAACCGAATTTTATACTGACTGACAATATACAAAAAAAGATTACAAATGATAGCCAGGAATTAGTGTTTATGCATCTCCAAATATCTGGGACATTTTTGTTACCGAGATTGCATGCTAGTTTCTCGAGGCATGATGAACATTTGCGGAATCTGTTTGTTATTTAGCTGTTTATGATAATTAGCTTGCTTGAAATGAGGTTAACCACTTTTTTGGGACACCAGGTATACAAATGGAGTGGACATTTAAAAAATGTAATAAATGGCTGAACTCTGCTTTTTTTGTCGATATTTAAAAATACTTATGTTTGTAATAGTCATTTATTCATTTTGTTATAAACGTAACCCCTTTTTATGATAAGAATTAACACCTATTTAAACATTCTGATGTTGTTGTTGTTGTTGTTGTATTTTTTTTATATGTATTTAACTACTGAAAATATGTGGGATACGTATAAGCTCAAACTTAATTTCCTTTACCAGGATCTTCAAAATATAATATAGAGATGTTATATGTTGCTTTATATTTGAAGAGGCGTTTAAGTGGTTTAACCAAACTAAAAATAGATTTTTCTCTTTAAAACAGATATTCCACCACATCACTAACATTATTGAAGAAAAAGAAATCTTTTTAGCAATATTTTTTACATGTCCCACCCAGTACAGTTCTGAAGCAACGTTATGTTGTCAGTAAAATCAGGGGTCCAGAAACTGCGACCCGCGAGCACCATCATGGTGGACATGCCCGGTATCCTTAAGTAAGTCTGATGAGCTTGATTAGTCTTGTTCCTTTGAACTTAGTTGAGTAGTCAGTGTGGTACTTTTTTGGTTAAAATGTTTAGAAACCCCGAAGTTGAAGGAATATACAAAAGTAGCTTCTTACGAATATTGATAGTGGGTGTGCAGTAAACAAAAATGTTTTTTTTCTTCAAATTTTTATCAGTAATTATTGGTTATCTGTTTTTTTGTGATTTGAATAGTCCATACAACTTGCCCGGTAATGGTACATCAGCTCGCTTGTTTATAGGTTTAACAGAATCCTTCTTCGATTTGTCACAAATTGTTTACTTTTATTAATTCAAAAATATACAAAAATATTTCAAATGTAATAAAACTATTCAATCTGATAAAATAAGAATAATTTTAATATTCGAAATCGTTTTGTGATACTGATATCTCAATTCGTTATTAATTAATATATACAGGTTTTGCGTAAAACGAAGGAAATGATTGTAATATTAAGTTCACAGCGGACATTGAATAATTTATCATTTTACTTAGTTGGCGGATTTTTAGAAAAGTTGTTTTACGTTTCACGATATAATTTGTTTTTATGGTTATGATATTATTTTTTATTGCTCTTGGTTAAGTTTATTGTAATGGCAATGTTTTCCATTAGCGAATACCATACATCGGTGATAATCTCAGATTTAAATTTTGAAATTATGCAACATATTTAATAAACTGATACTTTATCTCTGATAATAAAGAATCATTTTTTTTCGTATCTAAATTATAATCATCTAATGTCCAGCTACCGGTAGAAAAAATCTTCCCATTCAATATTTTTCCTGTTTGTGAAAATATTTTTTTATATACGGACAGCGTTTCTTTCTTTGATCTAAATTCTAAGTTATTAATAAATATTGCATGAAAATAGCCATATTTAAATACTCTTCCAATAGAATGGGATTACATAACACATTTGGTTTTCTAAGTAAAAAATATACAAACAAATATTATTGATAATACAGAAAGACTAAAAGCATTAGCGGATCCAGAGAGGGTTGGGGGGGTGGTCGACATGGGGCCATGCCCCCTTAAGAGAATTTATTTTCCATCTCTTTAATTTATTAAAACTTTATTGTTTAATGGACTGTTTAATTGTTCAGTTTACTATGTTTCATAGAAAGCATACTTAATTATGTATAATTTATTTAATATATAGACATATTAATATAAATCATCTATTTTTTAAAGGTATTATTTATGTATCATTTTTATTTTAAAATTTAATGGCCTTCTCATTTGAAAATTTCTGTATACACCACTGCCTCAAAGAACTGCAATATGTATTGTACATATTATAAATATACGTTATACAATAAAACAATCAATAAAATAGATTTCGGATATTTTTTATATTATTTTTTTGTTATAAAATGTTTGTACTCAAGATCTACCGTTTGTAATTAATGCTATTCGTTGAACTAGTACTTGACTAATCTACAGTAGTTTTAACACTTATCGACCGATGATTTAATGTGCGCTAAGCAACATATCATTTAAAATCCAAATCTTTATTTCCTTTGATTGAATTTAAAAAACTTGCATTAGTTTATTACTAATTTGCAGGCACAACGGATTCTCCCACTTGTTCGTCATATAAAAGTCTTACTGCAGATATTGTTTTATAAATTATTTATTAATTACAAATAAAAACCGATAAAACCACATTTAGCAATAATAATATCCTCATCTTATTTTGTTTTCATCAAAATTCTCCCCTTACTCATTTTATATAATATAATAAATGTATATCTCATAAACTTGCATGACTAATAAGAATCAATAATTAACATATTAGATTTTTTACGATTAAGTCCAACTGAATTATGCTCTCGAGAGAAGCGAAATATTTCTTCTGAAAAATAATTATCAGAATTTAAGCGCCAATATTATACGGTATTTTTATAAATAGAATATTATTTATTCAACAAAAAGGATTAAATAAATTATGTAGAAGATTCAGTTCCACAAAAAATATGAAATGAAATAAAACTCACCATGCCATTGCCAGTAGAGTATCCAATCGCGGACCTTTTTGTGATCTCGTGATTTCGGGATTGAAAATTTTTCCAATGAACATTGAACATAAAATCGTGTATAAATTGAGATTCTGGATTGAGAAAATTGTTTCTCGGCGATTGGATTTTTCTTTTTGAGAATTTTCCAATGCAAAAATCCAGTAATTGACGGATTTACCAAAATTAACAGCGTGGGAGCTTTTTCTGTAATTTTTTCAACCCCAAAATTCCGGGATTAGTACTGTCACAATCCCGGGATTGGAGACCCTAATTGCTAGAACTCTATCGTTAGAATCAATTTCACGATGTTGATATAGCTTTCAGCTATAAAACTGTGCTATTAGTTTACGTTTTACAATGAATTTTTACAAAAAACTGTATATAAAATCAAAATAATTCTATTATTGAATATTTGTTTTTCGTTAAATAAATCTTGCACCAGAGGGTTAAGCTCTGACCCCACTGTATATATAAGTGTACTCGATAGCAATTTAATAGCAATAGGTACCGACAATAATTCGGGTACAATCTATACTTCGCGATCTATACACTCTCGGTATGAACAATTATTACAACCTCTGGCTAAAAATACGGCTGTAAAATACAGCATTGATTAAGTGTTTTTTTTTTCACTTTATTTACGATCATATTCAGGCTTTATTTCATGTACACGAACTGTGCGAGGCAATGCTCCCAGCAGTAGCGTTCCCGTTAAAAAAATAACTTTATACTTCTTTACTTTTATTCAGTTATTTTTATCCTGGGTAATATATGCCACTAGGATTGTCACAATATAATCACAAATGTAACATTGCTTGACTTGCATAATAAGTAAAAAAAGCTTAATATCAGTCAGTGCAAGTAGACATGCCGTTTATCAGGATTCTTTTCTAAAAATTGTGATCTTTCGTCCAAGTCGGTACAAAGAAATAGGGCTCACCGACGAAAGCTAGGGTGCGATTTTGCGGTTTAATTCTTCAAATATTAAGTTTGATTCTAAAGAACTAGCCTCAAATTTACAGAGAGAAAGATCGCATTAAAATGTAAATTATAAATATTTTATGGTTAAAATATTTTTAGTAAATGAGTACATGTTAATTTTTTCCTAGCGGCCCATTATATTTTTTTATTCACCCCACTAAAGGATAAAGGTCAAACCATCAACATGATAGTTTTTGTTGTTACTTTCAATATAATTGTATTTTTTTATTTACTATATAAATTGTCATGTAAATTTTTAATTAAAACTCTTAGTAACGACAAGGGTAAGTAATTATTCAGGGTATTTTTTTCTCTTTACAACAAAATATTCCACGGTTATGACAAATATAAATAAATGGTGTTGAATAATATTACTGATAAAACAGCGCATTTTAAAAAATGCTCTAATCTTCAAATCATAACTGAGAAAATAAAATAATAGTATAAATATAAAGTAATCTGTCTAATATAAAACATAATTGTAGAAATTACGCACGGCAATGGATTTCAGATAGTTTAAACTGCACGCCAAAAAAATGTATCGATCTATTAAATTATTCAGACCTATGCAATTTTATTAAAGTTGGGAGATACTGCCTCTTGTTTGAAGATAATACGCCCAACGGATATGTCTAGAGATTTGCAAAGAGAACAAAAAAACAATAGACAAGTACATTGCGCTTTATTTCATAGAAAATGGCATGAATGCTTGTGGCTAAATCATGCCTGTCGAATATGTAAACTCATTATATTAATTGTAACAAGAGTAGACGTTATATTTTTAAAGAATGTACATCGTATATATTAATTCATGTTTTTTTTATCATCGATGGAAACCGATATAAAAAACCTTATTAATACTCCGTTGATGCATTTTTTTTTATCAAAATTGATTTCTATCGAAGACTGTTTCCAATATGGCATTTTGACAAAAGGTTTTTAAGGAAAACTAGTAAATGTAAGTCAGTCGTTCATTAACAATTGTAGGAGTAGAAGTATCGGATTTATAAAAAGGCCAAGTATAATTTGTTTGCTAATATCAGCACCCTATTTTTAAGATCAGATAGATTTGGTTAAAATATATTAAAATATCATTCTAATACATACCATTGAATATAAAATATAAATCAATCAACATATGAGAAATTCAAATAGGATAATAATTGAGCACTTAATCAGGTAAGATAAAAGCCTACTTCATTACTAAGTTTTATTATAAATCATATATGTCTTTCTATGATTATACATTTGTGCTTACATTACGTTTTCCAATAGTTATGAAAATTCAATAACGTTATTATGTTCTTTGCCTAATGCAAACCTTAATAAGGATTGTTGTGTATATATTTTTCACGAATAAAATACGATTCGTTCCTTTCGTTTTTAAGTAGTCGTAAACGTTTCAGTTGTCATTAAAAAAATGGTGAAATTAAAATATTTTCAATTTGCATTATTTCTTAAAAATGATTATATCATACCTACACATTTGATCAAAATTTCGCATAATGCATATGAGACTACTGAGACCCTCAAGGTTTACAAATTTATAACTGAGGTATGGGCCCTCCACTAGTAAAGGATAATGGGATAGTATAAAAGTATTAATCTTTACCAAGTTATAACACATTTGATTAAAAATAAAATACTTAGCACAATACGATACAGAGGTCGATAACTTATTGTGTATTTTTTTAGTGTTTGAAATCAGGTTACTAGAATTTATGTGGTTGATTTTATTCAGTTTTATTCAGGGCTGTGGAAGCGTTAAAGAACTCTACTTCGACTCTTAAATTTAAATTTGATTTTCTTCTATACAACTTTTGAATACTGAACCCATTGATTATGGGTGTAAGTTGTTTTTTTTAGTTCAACAAATTTGTATTAAAATTGAAAAATAAAAATGAATTAATATATTATATTATATGCGCGGTGAAGAATTTCAAAAATACACACAAGTAAAATAGACTCCGATAAAATTTGTCTCCGATCTGCATGCATTCATTCTCGCTCGGTTTTTTACGATTTCGACTCCGACTCCGCAGCCCTGGTTTTAATGGATAACGTTTTACGTCGTCCATCTTACATACTGGTTAGTAAATTACGTGAAAGGAATTTGTCGTTTAATTAAAATGGAGATACCGCTATCTTTATATGCTTTATCGTAAAAATAGTCCAGCGAAGTAAATTAGAAATCCGCGATATTATTATTTTGCCCGAATATTAGACAAAAATAAAATACTTATCGAACTGGTTTTTCCACATAAAACAACATAAATTAAAAATCTCGTGTAACCTGCATCGTATTATTTACATATAATTGTAGATTTGTTTTTTTTAGTTTTGCTGTTTAAAAGACGAGTTCATTAACTGGTAAATTACAAACGGCATTTTTTTTAGTATATTTTTATTGTTGAACATTAAACGATATAATAATAATTATAATATCTACGTACTGACATAAGAAAAACATAGAGCAGTCACGTGTTGTTAAAATATAGCTTCCTTTTTTGAAACAATATTAAATAATTTAGTATGCTTGCAATCGAGAGTTCTTTCATTATTTTCTTTCTACATTTTTATCAATTACAAAATTGTTTTACATATATAATGCTCACAATGTGTTTATTCTTCTGCTGAATTTAAAATTAAAAATCCAAATACTTCAGTATTGAATTTCGTATACTACATCGTATATGCATAAAAAATAAAAACGTTTATCTGTTGGTCACTTTAAAACTTTCGAATTGATAACTATATGGAAGTGAAGTTTCTTGAGCTCATTATTACTGTATCCAGACCCATTTTATTTATTTTAGCTCGTTACGTTCTTTTATTATCGAATTACGGGTTGTATTACTAGAAAACGCCATTATTAAGTTTATTAGAAGCAGGATTTAAAAATACAAGCATAAAATAATTTCAATTATGAATATTTTGATAATCGAGAAAATATTTTCAACCTATCTAACGAAACTTTAGTTTTTTTTTTGTTATATTACATTTACCAGACTCGACAATGTATTTTATCTGCTGTTGACACAATTTTAAAGATGGTACAAAACAATGTTTTGAAAGTTTAAGGTTACATTTTAAATACACAAAAAGGTTAAAATATCATCACAATTATTTTAATTTTTATTTAAATTGATGTTTTATTTCCAGATAGCAAAAAGTTTCGCCTTTTCATAATTTTGTTAATATCAAAATTGAAGTCTTTTGCTACATAAAATAATGTTACTTTTTGAATATTTATGACACAAATTTCTTCTTCAAAAGTCTTTTCCATCAACGTGTTTACATTTAATTGGATGCAAGTAAACATTACTATTTTGTAAAAACAATCTGTAAATCGATTACTATTACAACGTTGCCTTTAGACAACTCTATACGTTTCTATATAAAGTGTCGATATTCTTATATCAACAGAGCAATCCATAAATTATAAAAACCAATTATCAATTAAAACTTGCTAGAGTCAATAAAACCAATATACGGCGATGATAGCACATTTTCGTTGCGTTATTCTCGAATTAATTGATCGTGTATATTGTAACCGTAAGAACATTCATTATATTTTAACAAGCCTTGAGCAATTCAATTGAACCTTATGGCAATTAATTCACATTGTAAATACCTTTAACGTTTTTGTTTCTCTCTAAAAAGTTACACGAGAATTAATTCGGAATAATAATAACATTTTTGAATATTTATCGCGTACAAATTAACGTGTCAGTCGTATTCAATAATAACGAGGAAAAACACAAACCTCCTTAATATCAAAAAAGTAATGATAATTGCCTTACTAAGAGTTTTGCAATACTAATAATACCGAAACCGAAATCCCGGTATATTTCACTTTTAGGGTGTTCACTGTCAATACTTGGTGGAAAGGCATTATATTAGTAAAAACACAACATTCCTTTGTACTTCATTCCACTTTATTAAATATGTCAGGACCGGTTTCGCTCATTACGAGCATCGTCAACTGATAAGAAATATAATTTAACAATATTATTTATACAAAAATTAACAGTTATAAACAACAATTGGCATTGAAAAAAAATTACCAATTACATTAAAATAAAATACTTTCAATCGCCATATGTTAGATGTGTTAAACATTTTAATTTTGTGCTGTTTTAGAATCATTTATAATGTAATTGGTAATTTCTTTTCAATGCCAATTGTTGTTTATAACTGTTCATTTTCGTATAAATAGCATTGTTAAATTATATTTCTTATCAGTTGACGATGCTCGTAATGAGCGAAACCGGTCCTGACATATTTAATAAAGTGGTATGAAGTACCCGGTATATTTGTTGTTCATTGGCATTTTCAATACCTTAATACCTGTATTTTGTTTTTTTATAAATGAACTAAAATCAAATTCTGAATATATAGAAACCTTCACACATTTTAATTAAATTGTTCGAGTTCAATTGAAATAATTTTAATTTGGTATTAAGTTATCCAATCCCGGACCCTTTTTGTGATCCCGGGATTTCGGGATTGACGAATTTTCATTCAACATAAAATCGTGTACAAACTGGGATTCGGGATTGAGAAAATTTTAGCTCGGTGATTTTTCAAACAATTTCATGTCGATTTCAAAAACCCATGAATTTGCAGTTTTCCCAAAATGAAGAGATTGAGAGCTTTTTTTGGCTCTTCCGAGAATTTCGTATCCAAAATATAGTTACTAAAATGTATTGAAGAAATATGATATTTTTGGCATCCATTGAAACGTTATTTATCACCATAAATAAGCTCTACATTTTTCGTCAACAGATTTTCATAAATGATTTCAATTGGGCACTGTTTACTACTGCATTGTTACATATGAATGCAAAAATTCGCGACTTCTATGGGTACTGTTTTTTACTAAACCAACACGTTCCTGTTTTAAAATAAAATCAATGATGTTTTATAATTCCGGGATTTAAATGTATTGAAAACTGTGCGGGATCTCGAGATTGGATTTTCTTAATTGTGATGCCTATCGATATATCTATGTACATAAAAATATCAATAAAAACACAATATTCCTTTGCACTTCATTCCACTTTATTTAATAGGTCACGACCGGTTTCGCTCATTATCAATCTTGGATGACTTTTTAATTAAATGTTAGATTAGTTAAACATTTTAATTTTGTGTTATTTTAGAATCACTTATAATGTAATTGGTAATTTCTTTTCAATGCCAATTGTTGTTTACAACTTTTCATTTTTGTATAGATAGCCTTGTTTAATTATATTTCTTATCAGTTGACAATGCTCACAATGAGCGGCGAAAGCGGTCCTGATCTATTAAATAAAGTGGAATGAAGAACAAAGGAATATTGTGTTTTTATTAATACAATGCTTTTCCACCGAGTATTGACAGTGAACACCCTAAAAGTGATAAAAATATCAGTTTGGACATCTAGAATGAGTCGCGTGATATGAAATGGTTTGTTGATTATGACACGTTCTTTTATTGAAAAATATTGTTACTATTGATGTGTATTTTATTTAGATATCTTTTTAATCTTGATCGAAATACATGTATATGCTAGTATACGGTCGTACGATTGTACATTATATTGGAAGCGGTATGAATGGTAGTATCTGCAACGTGCTTTAAAAATGTCTTACTCAGTACACACTCAGAGAAACATTCTGTAAGGACACTTTGGTTTGAGTGTGCAATGAAGCGCTTCTTACTGAGACAGTTCAAAAATAAATTCGAGTGCACTCAACTCTACCGAGCTAGTACCATTGGTACAGATCAAAATTTAATACCACAACGGTTTGCATAAATAGAGTTGTTCTTATGATTTTATATTATCAAGCAACTGATAGATATATTACCTCTCCAGGTAGAATTCCATTATAACATGGTGAAAAAATAACAATGTATTTTAGCTCTACAATTTTTTTTTATTGTTGATAGCTATTTCAGCTTGACGTCCTTATCAGAACTATGTCTAAACGTGCATTTACTTATCTATATATAGTGGCCTATTCCTTTCTAACATTCTTATTTATATTGTGATAATTAATTAACAAATTTGGCAAATCAGTAGGAATAAACGTAAATTTTAATTGTATTTTTATGATCATTACTTCAATGTTGCTTAATAATTAAAGTTTATCGTGAAAAAGAGCATCAACAATGAGAAAAAAAAATATTTATCTACCATCAGGTAGCGAAGTTTTAAGAAAAAAAACAGTGAAAATATAGCCAATTATAGATTAAGTTCACATTGTAGATTTTGAGGATTTTGACCCGTCTCTATTAGCATTCGGAAACTAATAAATTCTAAAATAACCCTTGCAGGTTCATTACTGCCGTTTTTTTTTAAATTTTCAATATTTTTTTTTATAAATTCATCACGTTTGTCAATACAATGCCCGTAGTGATTGATGTCTAAACCGACGAATGTTTGACGAAAATTAATTGAGTTAAATTTACTACTTTTTAATTTTACCAATATTTGTAATAAAAAGTATATTTATGATATAATTATATTACATGTCGGCAGTGAAGGTTTATCGAATCTATTTAAAAATACGGACTTATTCAATCTTTCGACGTTTTTGTTTAAAATTTGCATTTTTTAAAACATTTTTGAATAGTAATATTGGTTGTGTAGTATTTTTAAAAAAAAATATATGGTACTCCAAAAACAGTTTTTAATGAAATAACGTGATCACTGCTTGAATTAAAAAATATTTAAAAAAATTATAACTACATATTTCAAATCTTGAAACAATAAAATTGAAATGTTGATAGGAACTAGTTATTTTTAAATATTACTGCTACTGTAGATATAATTTAAATAGTATATTATAATATATATAGTTAATGCAGATTTTGTTAAGATATGGCCAAAAATAATTATTTTAATGATTCTTAAAGCAAACAAGTGTCATTGTAAAAAAAAAACATGAAATTTCAGTGTCAAATTTTTCGTCCGTTCAGCTGAAAATTTAGCGGAGTTTCAATCCCATTATTCTGCCCGTGATCTAATTAATAATTTCGTGACGTCACGGCTACAGACTTCTCGAAGCACTCGAGGTGAGGGCTCATCGAGAGGCGAACAACACTTCCGCCCTCTCTTGTGGCAATGTCAAGTTAGCAGCCTCTGTGTTCTGTGCTCTAAGGGCGCTTTTCTTTGATATACTTCACGACTAGCTGTGTACATAGGCGCCGTAACGATCGATGGTATACACCGGCATCTGTGGAGCTGCTTTTGAAATAATTCTATCGAAATTGATGAGAACCAAGTGACTCGCTTTGAAATTTTGAACACGACAACAAATGATCGGAATTTTTGAATATTTTTTTAACACACCTTAAATTATTTACTATATTGAATAGTGGCAACTTTCTTCGAAGGAAAAAAACTGGAATGATATTTCAACAATTTTAATTGTTGATTGAATTAACATTTACTTGATAGAACTCCTTATTTATATATATATACATATATATTTTTTTTATTCAATAAACTTGTTTTCCTTTCTGCATCACACCGAAGACGATATCTTCTCAATGATACAGTTAAGATACATGTTTTTAAATACAATTGATAGGCAACAATAATAATAGTTAAAAATATAAAGATATTAATAAAGGTTAATTAAATACATTGAATTGGTATAACTACACGTAAAAAAATAATTAAATAATAATAAGCAAGAATGATAGTTAATGGCACTAATGAAACAACTTTTATTTTGAAACAGATATGATTAAGGATTGAGTGGTGAGGGGCAGGGAATGTAAACTTTCCTTATTTATATTATTATAAATAGTCCCATATTTGTTATCGTTATTAGAAACACTAAAGTCATGCTTAATAAATATAATCCAGGTTCCTTACCACTGTCCTATACTATACATATCAAAATTCGATACATAATAATACAATACAACAGTTGTTGAATACGAAAAATAGTACAATTTTGAGCTTAGGTAATTAATATGTAAATCGTTTTTATATACAATTTAGAAAAAAGATACTCATTCAAAAAGTAGTAAGAAACTAGGACAACCAAAAAAACCTCAAGCTCAAATCAAAATTAAAAACAATTCTCGGTATGATTTAGAATTAGGTTTACTTAAAGTTCACAGTCAGTATTTGTAAAGTGTTTTTTCAAAACTTATCCTAGCAATATTTTGGACAAAGAATGATGGGATAAAATATGCAGACGTAGTGGATTACGAATTACCTTGGTGAACTTTATTCTGTTAAATGTTTGGAATATCAGAAGTCGATGGGGCGAATGCTGTCCAGCATTCAATTAGGATGCCTGCTGAAGATATCGCAGGTTGAAACTACGCTTAAAATGTTCTTGCAATATATTTATTCTTTTTTTTATATAAGGTTTTCGAAAAAAGTGTGAAGCTTCGAAATAATAAGTCATACATTGTATAAAGTAGATGTCACTATTTAAAAATATAAATCTGTTAACTTTCTCTTAATCACTTGAATACCAAGCGGACACCAGTGTCCGGAACATATGCAAGCGAACACGGATGTCAAAGACATTTAAAAAATCAAGCACTTGGTATTATAATAGAATATAAGTAATATTTTGATGAATATGTGTAGTGCTAACTATACTGAGTCAATATAAATTTTTAAAATATCGAATCGAGTGTATATTAGGCAAAAATATTTTTCTCAAAAACACACAGTATCTCTGGGACATATTAATGATTTATTTACGCGGTATTCAAGCGGTTAATTAAGTACTGCATATGGATGTATTGTATGGTTGACAGTGCCGGCGCGAGGTTATTTGGCGCCCTAGGCAACGGTTAATGGCGCGCCCCCTTTTCAAAACAAATAGTCCCATTTATTCGAAAAAATTGAGAAAATACAATTCGGAATCATTAATTTTTTTATATACATCTATGTCCACTCCTAATGTGGAGCATATGACCTCCTAACGGAAATATCTCAAAAAAAGTTTTTCTACGTGAACTGTTTGTCACTCAGTCGCCCAACCTCTCTTTTTCGAATTATATAGAAAAAGATAGATAATTACAACAAACAAATACAAAAATTAAGATTTAAATAAAAATAGAGATTTAAATATACTATTATTTTTTATTATTAGAGTATATAAAAATAATTTTAATACTCTACTTATGCGCCCTCTAATGGTTTGCGCCCTAGGCGGTTGCCTATTTCGCTTGTATGGTGGCGCCGGCCCTGATGGTTGACTGTATTGTTTAAATAAACCTTCGGTTCTTTTCTCAATTTTATTCGTGTCCGGACATTGCCAATGCTCGGTCAGTAAGTTTCTGAACCAACATCATTCATTACGTCTGTATAGTTTTTGAGCCGTATTAAACGGCTACTGTTGGTATCCGGACACTGATAAATCTGAGAATAAGACTGCTTATTTAAACAAATTGTAGTTTGATAAACTCGTATATAACTTTATTTAATAGTGCTAGCACATAAAGCATATTGCGTCTCACATGGCGCATTTTTTGGGTAAGAACATTAAAAATAATAGAAGTGTACCGTGTTGTTTACCGAAATACGTTAAAATGAATTCGTGTACAAAACAGATAGCAAAGAAAAACGGTTAATAATAAATAATAATATAAAACACGCACGATGAAGCAATACAGCCCAAGGAAGTAATGGAACCAGGAGGCGATGTCGCTGCAATAACAAACCCCTATTATCGCGGGGGCTGTTTGTCGCCCGCCACCCCCATCTCCCCGTGCTTCCTGCTACTTGAAACTTATGAAAAGGGAAAACTGAATTATTACTGCACAATTGTAAGGAGGAACGTTTCCACGACGGCACGGAAAATAGCCCAAAACTATTTTTAAATGACTTGTGCATATCATTATTATTTGTTTCTTTAATGTAACCCAAAATCGTATTTCAACTCACTTATATTATCATAAGATTTTCATAAAATACATTATGCGACGCATAATCAAATAGAAATGAAGAATGAAGTTCTGTCGATGACTAAGTCGAAGTAGCCTAGAAACATATTTTATAATTATTGTAAAATTAAATAATTTGTTATGTTTACCACAATTTGGTGGATTTCTCCAAGTGAATTTTAATCTAATCAATAAACGAGATAACTTTTTATTACTTAATTACTTTTGTAAATAAAAATATACATTTACATCGATGCATTTTTTTTAAATATACACGCTGACTGTGTAGTTGGTTATCTTAACGATCTGTTTATAATTATTTTGTATGTAAAATTTTTGTCACTGTGGAAATTAAAGTCTTATAACATAATACAAAAAAAATTATACCAAGCTGTTATGATTATACCATATTCAACAATCTATTTAGGCGTTGAGATATTTTTTATTGTTTAATATATAATAACTAAATGCTTTTAAATATGCATTTTATTCAATATCTATCAACTCTCAAAGTTTTTTTATACTGTATGGTGGCTAATATAATAAACATTTACGTATATACATTTTTTAATCGATATCCGCTCCCAATGTGGAGCATATGGCCTCCTATTAGAGGTGTCTCAACAGATATATTACTCACTTTTAGGGTGTTCACTGTCAATACTTGGTGGAAAGGCATTATATTAGAAAAAACACAATATTCCTTTGTACTTCATTCCACTTTATTTAATATGTCAGGACCGGTTTCGCTCATTACGAGCATCGTCAACTGATTTCACGTCAGTTGACGATGCTCGTAATGAGCGAAACCGGTCCTGACATATTAAATAAAGTGGAATGAAGTACAAAGGAATATTGTGTTTTTTCTAAGATATATTACTCAGTTGCTCAACCAAACAGAGTAGATATAAAATGATAAGACTAGGAAAGGATTAGTGTTTAGCTAATCACTCTCGATACGCCCGTCTTAGGATAAGACGAGTGGGAGGGAATTTAAGACATCACATACATCCATGCCTCTGGAAAGAAATTCATTAATCGATTGAAAAATCAATCAATAAAATTGTCCGTATTTCGATTCAAGTCTTTTGTGTTCTGCCACGTGTATACATAGTTAAGAAAAAATGATCATTTGCGGTCGAATCAAATCGAATACATTCTACAATTTCTGTCAATGGTTTGCAGTAGTGAAACAACAATATTAATGTGTGATATTAATTTTATATACACCTTTTGCGTAGGCAGTGAGTAAATTATTCTTAAATAAATTCGTTCTGCTGCTTCTTTTGTGTTGTCTAAAAAGATTTTTATGCACCGTATACAACAGAAAATAGATTTCTACACGTTATTATAGATGTTTTTACCGTTTTTGGTGGTGTATGATGTCAATTTGAAAACAAGTATTTACATTATTAGCGCAATTAACCTACATTCAAATCCTAAAAAGTCATTTTATCGCTTATAATATCCTAGTAACGAGCTGAATTCACCGTTAAATGTTGAATTAAAATATTTTGTAATGCCACCATATCCAATAGCGATATATTTCGCCAATAATGTGTAATGACACTTTTTTTTAAATATTCAGAATACATGAGCTGAATTAAAAATTTAGAAAGCACATTTAATGTCAGACATATAAATGTTTCCGCCATTTTAATTATAATATGACATCCGCTCATTGAACTCGGTATTTTAAATTAATGATGAAGTTTAATTAAATAAAAATGATTTTATTGGATACAATAATTTTAGAGATAAAACACTGTGGCTGTGGCTACGTTACTTCTAAGATGACCACGTAAGTTAAATTAGTCACAAATGTAATATTTCTGCATGATTATTAGGGCATTCAATTAACCGTCCATAGCAACTAACCGGTTTTTGTTTTTTTTTCAAATAAAGAAACCGGCTAACCGGCTTCTTCTTCTTCTTTCTTTGACCATATTCGCTCCTTATGTGGAGATATGGCCGTCAGGCGGCACCTCCATGTTTCCCTGCCTCCCGCCAGTTGCTTTGCTTCCTCCCATGAAATGCCAGCATCCCTCAGTTCCGCCGAGTATATTATCCTATAGATAGTACCCGACGGACATCCGGGGCACCGGAATCCCACCGCTCGAAAGAAGAGGCAGGCAGGATTGAGGCTTTCCGGAGGCATTCGCAGCACGTGACCCAACCAGTTCCAACGTCTCTCCATAACCACTGACGTGACGGGGTGCAGTCTTGTACGCTCCCTTATCTCCGAATTCCTCACAAAATCAAACCACCTCACCCCCATTATGCGACGCAAGCATCTGTTCTCGAAGCTCAGCTTACGATTTTTCTAAATCTTCGTCAGGTGCCATGATTCGCTACCGGAATAAGCCGGAATTATTTCCAAAAAACCAATTGAAGTACCACACAGAACAGTATTCCAAAACAATACTAAAATAGGACATTTTTCTTACTTAAATATGAACTAATACGGTGAACAAAAAAGTACATGTTTCATCCATGTTCGATCGTAATGTGGAGCCATTAAAGGACTGCCAATACATTTTATCTGAAAAAAGATTTTTTCTACGACAACTGCTTGTTATTAAGTTGCTTTACCTCTCTTTTCATGCTGTTTGTATGGGCATTTAAATCTGTGAGATCCGCCACGGAAGCCAACAACGTTAATCACTGCTACATGTACTCCATCTACTTATGAATATAATATGAGTATAAAAGTCCATTGTCCTTAAGGCCAAAAGAAGTTTTCAATAAACCCCGATTAACCGTGCAAAATAAACCGGTTTTCGGTTTTCATTGAAACAACCAATAAACCGGCTAACCGGTTTCGGCTTAAGCCAGGTTGGAAGCCTTAATTATGATCACCAACTCTGGTGTTTATTATTTTGTTGCAAACATACATTATTATTTTAGTGTTAATAGTTTTTAGTCATATATATGTTTATGTTTTTTTAATGATGTTTGAAATATAGTACATAATGTAACATTATGATTTTCGCCATAATTGTTAAATACCAGTAAAGCTCTCCCCAGTGGCATCCCCATTGGCAGGCTGGTTCTACACCTTGAGAGAACGAATAATTTAAGTCCAAGATTTCTCAAAAAATAATCAGGAACATATAGCTTCACATTCTCAAGAACAATGGAATTCTCATTTTGGCCTCTTATAAGCCGAAAAAAATATATGGCCAGGTACATTTATCTTCGAACGTTAAAACTATTAAAGTTTAGCATGCCTAAGAGAAAGTTAGTTGGATAAAGCCATGGGTAATATCCATACACCCTCATATAAAGAAGTTGCAAAAATTTCTTCTCCACCATAAGGGTATATTTCGAACCTCTTGGGGCCCAAACAATCGATCCATTCTCAAGTCTGCTTCGAACCAAAACGTTTTACATTAATATTAAAATTTTTACTTCCGAAAAGACTCTGGTGGTATAGATGATAAAACTCAACATTTGTAATGCATTTTTGCAAGTATTCTTAACGTGATTATTGAATGTTAGTTTGCTCTTTAAATGGAAGCCAAGATCTTCCGAAAGCCAAACTTGCCTATTCTCATAGAACGACCATGGGTACAAAATCTCACAATTTTGTCAGCCCCTTAGTAAGGATATTCAGAAGACGGTATCCAGCGTTGGCTGCCAATACGCAAACAAGGAGCTCGCTTAATCTCAAAGTAAATATCGGTGTTCTGGGAAAGTAGTGAATTTTTTATCACTCCTATGCAATTATATGCAATACTTAAATAAGCAATTTATTGTTACTTAATACAATTTACTTTTCCGACAAGCAAAAATAAATATAATTCTTAAAACTACTCACCATTCAAATCTGTGGGCATTCCCATCGGCTAATCCTTTTCACCAGCAATGTCCTTAAACTCAATAATACATTTATTTCTTATATAAACACGAAACATTCATTTACTAAACGTCAGTTCACCCGTGCACTTGAACGCCTGAAGATGCCGAAAGGCGAAACCCGGGTCGTTAGTGACAAAATTTGTGTGAATGTACATAATTTGAACGATTCAAAATTCAAAAGTTACTTAATACACTTAAAATTTGTAACAATATGCAATTTACCGTAAACTTATCAATCTTAATGGTTAATAATGTACTACTGTGTAGAGGTCTGCACAGGCCAAAATTTTACAAAACTACCCGGTCCGAGCCCGAAAAACTCACGCCCGAACCGGCCCGGGCCCGCTTCTAATACCGCACTTGTTACCCGAACCCCGAAACTGCTTATTTTAGCTCGCCGAGGAATTTGAAATCCTCGATTTGCTATATTTTTTCCCAGATTATCTCCGAAAGTCCTTTTTTTTTTTTTTTAGCCCATCGAGGAATTTGGAATCCTCGATTTGCTATATTTTTCCCCAGATTATATCCCAAATTCCAAAGCCCGGCCCGGCCCGAGCCCGACTCTCGATTGCGCTTACCCGCCCGAGCCCGCGGGCCAGGTCCGGACCCGTGCAGACCTCTACTACTGTGTATATTGAAGCTGTCGAAAATAATATATATATGTTAGAAATTGCAGTTGTATACTAATTTTGCCTTTTCTTAAATTATCAACGGGCTCGCTGGATTTTGTAAAGTTTAAAAAAGGGGCTCGCGGGAGACCCTGTAAGCCCCCTCCAGCCCACCCCTGTCGGTATCTATCAAATATATCACAGATATTTTTTTAATTTTTTATAGTCATAATTGAACATTAATGTGAGGAGTTTCTTAGTTATGTAACAATATTTAATTCTGTCAAGACGATTTCGAAATCTGTAATTTAATATTATCCATGCGCCATCTTGCTGCAAAGTTTTATTTCGTAGACGTAAAAATACGCGATGTTTATTTTAAAGTTATTTTGTGTCATAGAAAAACGTGGCAATTATTTTTGTCAGGGAGACAGATGAAGCACCGTTCATCCTTATGTTTTTATTACAAAAGCCGTTTAACGAGTTTACTAGATTAGATCTCCGGATTTAGGAGTATATTTATGTGAATATACGGAAATATATATTATTCAAGAAATAGCTAACTGTATGTTCGTATCGTGTGTGGTATATTTTCGAAAATATTGCCTGTTGATTCTTTGTAACAAAGTGGTAAAATAAAAGTATATCTTGCTTTTTCAAAGTATATTTAGGAACAAATGAAACGGTCCGAATTTAAATAAATTTTTGGTCAGAATAAAAATATTACACCGTCAGAATATGTTATAACCATTTTGGTTATTAAATTATGACTATTTACATTACACTAACCGATATATTATGGACCATTTACTATAAATTCTGACCGGAAGAATACGAGCTATTTCGATATGTTATTTTTTCTTTTTTATCCTTGACCGCTCCCAATGTGATCTCTAATGGAGGTATGTCAACAGAGCTTTTTCTACGATAACTGTGTGTTACTCAGTCTCTCAACCTCTCTTTCTCAATGAGAGTAGTAGGGATAGAAGAATAAGGCTAGGACAGGACTATTGGTTATCCAATCGCTCTCGCTACGCCCAGTTATTGAAAGATTGGAAAGATGGGAAGGAATTTTTACATCACAATATAATGTTTTAAAATACACAGGGAATATAATAAATTGAGCCCTTAAGAGGTGAAGAGAGCCAAGTAATAAAATGGTAAAACTTTTTGATCGTACTTTTAAGTAGAATCACGTCTTTACTTGGTATTTTGGTGAAGTGCATATTTTTATTTTAGGAAGATAACACTATTGCAGTGTGTCTTTACCAGGGCTGTGGAGTCGTGAAGAAATAAGTCGAGTCCGGCTGCAACCTATGCTTAATACACGGCTTAAATTACTTTTTTATGTTTACTAGACTTAGGCTATTTTTGTCCGTAGTGATTTGAATACACATTTTTTTCGAATACGACTCCAGTTAAAACAGCCCGGCTCCACCACTTCGACAACGACTCCGACTCCAATCCCACAGCCTTGGAAAAATACTCTTTTCAGTCATATTATTTTTATATAAAAACGAAGAAATTTATTAATCTGATTACGTATTTTTCAAAATTCATAAAGCAGGGTTGTGCAGTCGGAGACGGAGTCACGCGAGCGTCTTAGATTCATTTAAAAAACATATATTAAATAATGTGTTTTCAAATTACAATAGTCCATAGTGTTGATATTGCATGCTTCACTGACTAAAGATGATCTGATGGAATACATATATATAAGTTAAAATTAAATGATTGAACAATTTCTTCGCAGTCGGAGTCGTCTTTTTTTACGCGACTCCGCAGCCCTGGAATAAATGAATACATTTTATAAAAAAGATAAGAATATCACAAAGCCATAACTCACAAATGAAAATTTCAGACGACATTATTTTATTACTGGAAAAGCTTTTACAAAAATCGCTAAAGCTCAAAAAAAAATTGTAATAAAAGTCACTCGACGAATTCTTGATTATGTACCAAATTTTCCTCTTTGTTACACCGATGTCGAAATATTTCGCTGTAAAATGGACAAGTAAAAAACAAACTTAAAAATATAGCAATAAATCCGGCGAAAATAATCCCAGACAGTTTGTCATTGCATAAATTGAATCCGCAATGGACCTCCGCAAAAAGACCGCGCCGTTCGGAATTCCTCTCCCGTGCACTCTTCCTGGAATCGGTCCACGGGCGACTCTGATGCAGGAAACTAGAATGCTCCTTGGCCCAAGGTCGAGCTTTGTTCTCATCGAGTCCGCCGTTCAATTATGTGCGTCTCCAGTGTGTTATCGGAGCCGCTGCTTGATTTATTACACCGCGTAAAAAACGTTACCTAGTTATCCTCTGCCGGACAACAGTTCTGAGCAGAAAAATCTCCACCATATACACTCGTACTTATTTCAAGCATTTGGTCCTTTGAAATTTTAATATTGACCGGCCATCTTGTTTTATTTTTCAATCGAGAGACAATAATCGGCATATCTTCGAGTTTTTAATTTTACAGAGGTCTAAATCCCACTCCCAAATACGTATTTGAATCGAGTATGAGTTCTATCACTTTTGTAAAAAATGGTGGCCAGTCAGATGCGAGACAAATGCCGAACGGTAATCGACATGCAAAGGATGCTTCCCGGTTGTCGTGTCTACGTTATCTAATCCTCTTTTGTGTCAACTACACGCAATCCTTTTTTTACGCGATACATTGTTTCCAGAAACTGAGGCGCACAAAAATCGGATGAAAAAACCTAATTTTTATATAATCTAGAATAGTCCTGTATTAGCCCTATCTTTCTATTCCTACTCACTTCTGTTGAGATAAACTCTATTCGTAGTACATATGCTCCACAGTGAGAGAATACATGCTAAAAAAAAAGTAACATTATAATTAGTATAGTTAGTAGCTTTTTCGGCAGCACAACTCATTGAAATTTTTGGATAGTAAAGTTTTTTCTTATGCGTAATTCTTGTGTACCTAAAACATTTATTTTTTTGACGTTAATAAAATCATTTTCATATGTTTGTTATTTTGATGAGTTATTGTAGTTGATAGTCTAACTTATTTTTGGTTGAAACATCCAACAAAGAATAAAAAGAGGCGTTCGAAGGAAATATTCTACCCTACAAACCTGATTTTTAAATATTTAGATACGAATATTTTTCAATAGTCAAATATATAAATATTAATTTACAAATCTTATATATATATATATAAATGAATTTTTGTATGTATGTTTTTAATCTTTGGCGTCTATGGATTCGAAAGCCACAAGTCCGATTGTGATAAAACTTCGACAATAATTTAGCTTGCTCTTCCGGGAAGGTTATAGGCCTATTAAAATTAACAAAGTGTCGAAAAAATAAAAATAAAGTATTATAGACAATCGGTAGCAAACGTCAAACAGACAGAAAAAGAAAGCATGCACTTCAATAAACACAATTAAAACGCAAACACTTTCTTTCTTCGAATGGCATTGCAACGCTTGCCGGGTACCAGCTAGTATATATATATTAATTAAACTCTTTCTTTGCGGCGTATTTTTAAAAACATATTTTGTTTGAAAAGCTCTGGTGAAGGAATTTATGGCTTTTATTTGGTTGTTTTGGTCGTTAAAATAGTACGAAATTCTTTTCGAATTCAAGGTGTGCAATTTTTTTGCGACTTCATATTATTGTCTAGTCATACATACTTCAACATCGTGCTCATACAATGAAGAGTGACTAAGAAACATTTTTCGATTTTGAGATTTTTTAACCAAATCATATAGCTAGATGGAAAATTATCAAGTCAACTTACTTCTCAAAATATTTCACAAAATGAATAAATGCAAACTTACCAAGTCAATATATGAATATTGCATACAAGGAAAATTTATTAAGTCAAGATCAAGCTTACATTGAAAGAATATTACATAAAGAATATTGGAGAAACCGTGTGGCGGCCGTATGCTCCGAATAGGAAGCAGATAAGGATATTTTAAAAAAAAATGGAAAGGATAGAATTAGGAAACTATTTCACTCTATGATCTGAAATCGACGATTTATTATACTTAATTATCTTAATTGTGCATGTTTATAGTTATTTTTAGTATATTTGATCTATATTAACTGTCAAAATAATAAATAAATCATTTACAACGATTAATGGTTATTATATTTACTTTACTGCTTGAACTCTTTTGATAGTGAAAACTGACGAAGTCAATAATATTTGTTTCAAAAGGCAAAGTTTTAACAATTCTATACTAACTAAAAATATTGCAAATGCCTTTTATTATATTTAGTAAAAGAAAATTTCAAATAAATATTATCCTATCTGGCTAAAAAATGTGTTTGTATTTATGAAAAAACGTCTTCAAATCTATATTTGCCACAAAAAAATATTTTTAAAGAGTTTTCCTTGTATACCCACGATATAATCCCATACACGAAACATCCCACTTTTGTCTGCACTTAGACCAGTGCTTCTTAACGAGGGTGTTTGTATATTTTTATCATTTGGAGGAAAGGTGATGTGTAAATCAAGTGGGCGATTATACCGGTCATTGCGATGTCATCTCTGTCAATAAGGGTGTGTCCGCTTCTTTAGTGTTTCTGTGATCATCTGCATTAAAATTATTTTGATAACATTCACTCATTTATCAAGTAATTAAAAAAAACAGACAATCCTGAACGCTGCTGAAAAATGATGTAACATAATATTACTTTATGTGTCAAAAACTTTGCATTATTATTCAATTCTAGAGTATGTTATATGTAGGGTTGTCAGACGTCCCGATTAATCGGGACTGTCACCAGTTCTGAGTCTCATGTACCGGTGCCCCGAACAAACCTTTCAGGACACCTAAAAGTCCCGGTTTATAAAATTTCAAACTTTTTAACTATCCTCTTCGTCAAGTCTACCTTCATTCACATATTTTAAAAATGGAAGAGCAAATAAGACGAGTCGCGTTGATCATTTGGGCAAATCAATAAGTTCTTGGGATTTAGGTTTCGAAAATTCTTGGAAGAGTTAAAAAAAACAAATCACGCTTGTCATTTCGGTAAAAAAATCGTCCCGTGCTGAATATCTGGGTGTTTGTAAATTGACATGAAATTGTTTGAAAATCCCAAAATCACAGCCGTCAAAATAAATTTCGGAGGAGGTGTCCCGGTTTGACTTGCAAGAAATCTGACAACCCTGGTTATATGCCATATTTATGAACTCCTTAAGAAGTCATCTTTAGTTACTCAACCTCAACTATAAGAAAAAAAAAATAGTAAGGTTGTTTCAAATGATGAAAGCTATTTTAAGTAATCTCTTAGTTGTTAGTATTTACGTAATTTAAGTAAGTTAGAAAAGTTAAAAATGAACACGCACAATTTCAAATACCTATTTCAAATATTTTCATATTTCATAAATTTCAAATAGAGAATCAAATTAAAATAAAATAACCTAATGTAGCATATATCTCCGAGTTAACGTGCGTAATTTATTTAATTATTTATTTAATTAACATTGCAAAAGGTTGACAAATTATAAATTTAAAAATTTTACAATGGAGAAAAAAAATAGCACAATTTAATATTAAAATCAGTAGAAAAAAAATGACAAAGAAGTCAACTGAGTAAGCTCCGACGAACTCTACTTTAATACATAAAAAATAGTACTCACCCACGTCTACGTGGAATATGTCGACATCCGAAACAATATTGTTGAACACCGTTAAAGCTCTCCCCAGTGGCATCCCCATTGGCAGGCTGGTTCTACACATTGGGAGAACAAACAATTCATGTCCACGATTTCTCAAAAAATAATCAGGAACATTTAGATTCACATTCTCAAGTATGGTGGAATTCTCATTTTGGCCACGTATAAGTAATATAATATTAAGTTTTTTCATACTATCGTTGTAAGGTTTTTTTAGCTTGTCCTTTTCTACTAACACAAATTCTCATTGGTCATGTTAAGGATATCGACTTCCGATCCAAAATAATGATCCCGAGATTTTATTTTATTTGTCAGTACAATTTCTTTTAGGAAATGATTTCTTACTTGGCATTGTGTTTTGACTTAGTTTTATAAAGTAATCAATTCGGAAAATTTCGGGATGATGTTTTCTAATTCCGGGATTCAAATGTTACAAAAACAGTACAGGATTCCAGGATTGGATTCCCAAGCTGTAGCTATCAGGATGTAAACGGTTTGTTTGACAATGAAGTAAACCAACAGTGACCTCCCAATACATGTAAGTTTTCTTGTTTATTAATATTATCTTTTCAGAATAGTTAGTAAAACTTCAGGCTTGCCTAAAATTATTAATATAAAAAACTTTTTTACAGTGTCATAGTACAACATATTGTGTCACAAAATTATTCCATATGATACATTTAACTAAAAATATATACATGAGAAGACACGATAAATGTAAGAATTAACGATTTTAATATCTTGGCTGTATTTCCTGGTACATAATCTAATTTAGAATATTAAATTTTCTCAATGTGTAAATCATGCTTCCCGTTTTGAAAGCGTGTAAAGTATCACTTCCAGTACACAAGAATGAATTCTTACATTTTTAGCGTCTCATTTAAAACTACTTTATTATTATATTTTTTCAAAGCATTTTCTATGGCGCAAAGCCAATACCAGCAATGTTAGGGATGTTTCATAGCACATTGCCATACATGGAAAGCATGGCAAACTTTTCCAGCAAGTGAAAGATTTCATTGAATGTTGACTATTAAATAAGATTAAATACATTCCATCCAGTTTTGATTGTGCAATTTAGATATGGGCTATGGTGCACCAGGCGATCTGGCTACATCAATTCGTCTTCTTTGATCATATTCACTACATATTTGAAGCATATCAGCATCAGATGAAGGGTAACTAAAACAGCTGCCATGCACGATTAAATTCCAAATTTGTCTCCTATAACATTCCAGCATCATTTTAGTATCAGATATTACACCCTATACATCGTTTAGAAGAAAAAAATATGTATAGTTCTTCCTGAAAGTATCTGCAAACATTTTCAAAGTCTCCCTATGATAACTAACGTCAAAAAAAGCTGCTTGCTCTGTAATGTAAGTTCACGACTTCTTCACGGAAACAAACCACCTCAACCTAGCGCATGAATCTGTTTGAAATGCTAAGTATTGGTTATTTTCGAGTCTTTGTCAGGTGTCATTCATAGATTCAAGTAACGCAAAGATAGAAAAATGTTTATTCATACAGAAACGACAATATGACAACAATATTGACAATACTTGAAACGCTGGATTCATCAACCATAAAAATAAAACAGAAGATGGTTTGAATAACTTAGAGATAATATTGACTTTCGTCACTTCAGTGATTGGTGCAATTAGCACCAATCAATGAAGCAGATCTAAAATTCAATCTTAACTAAAAGGATCATTACGACACCCAGCTACAAATCTCTTAAACTATTACCTAAGTTTAAAAAATCGTCTTTGGCCATATAGAAAATAGACTGAAACTAAAATAGTGTAAACTTTAATATGTTTAAATCTGTTCTTTGTATATTTTGCCGCAAGATAACCGAAGAATATGAAACCGTCTTCAGATACATTTAAATATTTTTGTAACTTGTCCTCGTGTTCAAAATTGGTTCCAATATATGTGTAATACAGGGCTGTAGAGTCTGAGTGTTTTGGTCGGAGTCGGAGTCTTGAAAAACGAGCGACTCAGACCCATTTAACCACTCTAAAGCTAACGACCCACCGGTGTGTCGCATACCTATTAACCAAACACGCTACCCACCAATGTGTTGTCATTATTACGACGTCAATAAATATTTTTTAGAGTTTGCATCATTGAAAAAGGGTCCGACATCTCTTAAGAACTTACAAAATGAATATTAAGTTAACCTTTATTAGTTTTTAGAAAATTGCTAGCTTACAGGACAAAAAACGTTATTTTTTTCTAGCTGTTGACGGGTTAAAAAGAAAAATAATGATGTGTATTCAAACTACAATAGTTCATAGTTTTGACTGACTAAAGATGATCTGATGGAATACATAAGTTAAAATGAAATGATTGAAAAAATTCTTGGTATAATCTCTTAAAACTACACAAATAAAAAAAAAAAATTCTTCAAATTGAAAACTTCGAAATAAAATTTGTATTATCTTTCGAAGATTAAACGATTTGCACACAGAATATGACCGTCTATTCAATTTGATTTATATCGGTCGAAGTAATAACTTGCCACACTGGCCAACAGGGCATTCGTGCTCGCCATGGCCCTGCCGGTAAATTCAGTCGAGTGGCAATGTACTCGTGTTCTAACTATAGGAGTGGTCTCGCAAGCTGCTCCATGCACTGGATAGTGAGTGGATAGTGAACAACACTAGCGGCCCTCCGCTCCGTAATGAATAAAGCCAAATAACTCGGGAATGTTACCGACGGAAATTGGGAAAACGTCGCATCGTTAGAGGCAGTTCAGCATACACCACCAATTTTATTATTCAATGTCTATCAACTCTCTT